>CAJHQP010009459.1:0-22323 GCA_905132765.1 Moricandia arvensis
CACGTATCTCCGTGCTAACTCATCTGTAGGCACCTGCGGACGTTCGTTCCTCGTCCCGCGACGAACTTAGAGTTGAGCTTAGTCTCTCCGGCAAGCTCAGTTAGTAGTTCTGGAGCATTTAGACATGCGATGAACAGAAGAGAGAGAGTGTGTAATGAATATATAGGAAGAGAAATGAGAGTGCGTGTGTAGCTGTGAAAACTTTCAAAGCTTGTGATGACTGCTACAATGAGAGGTAGTATCGCTACTACCACCGTGCTCTATCTAACTCCTCTCTTCTAGAAAGACACCTTACTCAACTAACTAAATACGTTTAATTAGGTAATAATATCATAAATTAAATATCATTTTATATAATACATATTATAAAATATTTAATATTCGTTTACATTTTAATGATTAGTCTTTTAAAATAGTGTCGTTAAAATGGTGACGTTGAATTTTTAAATTTTTATAAACGTTTAAAAAAATTAATTAATTCTATTTTCATCTAAAGGTTAATATTTATGAATATTCAGTTTACTAAATGTAAATTAAAATCGATATTAAATTATGGTATATATTGAATTTCCCTATATATATACATACTATATAGCACCTGATTCTTTGTATAAACTGAAAAACATCGTATTATTATTTTTGGCTAGATTTCGACGTATTATATGACATGTGAGTTTAGATTTACAGTACGCCATGACGAATGTGTCGTACTTTTTTAACGATGAAAAAGAAAGCACGTCTTAATAATTGTTGTGTGCGTCCGTGAAGTCACGTGATGAAGATATTGTATCTGTAGGGCTCGGGTTACAAATTTACTAACATATCCAGGACATTAATATGCAATGTACTATTTATTCACAACCGTTGAGGATGAGAGGATAGAGTGATCGATCTGTAGTAATGTTTTTTTCGACCAGTATTCAACTAATCACAGTTGTGATTTCTTTTTCATTGTGACTTGTGCTGAGTGGTAGTCTGAGATTAGGCACTTTAATAAAGTTATAGCCTGAGTTTTTATACGAATTTGAATTGTTTGTATTAAAAAAATCTTTTTAAATCCATTTAATTAGTTGTGAAAATAAATTTATGATAAAGATTTATATAGATTTAACAGCACATGATATATTTGTTAATTAAAATTAGAAATCATGAAATTGACTAAAACACATTATGTTCAATGAATTCTAAAACTATAAAATGAATAACAGAGATTTTTTCTAATTAAATCCATGAAATACACAATCAATAACCAGATAACCGATGCTTTAGTCCTCCATCAACGTTTCAAAATTTTATAGAATTTTCCCCTAATACACAACTATATTAATATCTATTTTTAGAGATAACCCAAATTATATTAATATTTTATTAATAGTGATCTTGAAAAAATCAAAATATATACTAATTCTAAAACACTTTGGTGTAGGTATTTAAAATATATACACTATTAATATTGATTTAAATATTAATAAAATTTACTAAAGTTAACAAATACTTTTTAAAATAATGCACTAATTAATATTAATTATTTAATAATATTATTATAAATTAACTTTGAGATTTTAGTTTAAAAAATAAAATAAAAATATATATGCTATTTTATAAATTTTATAATTATAGTATATATATTAAAATAAATTTACTATGTGAGTTAAATATTGATAGAATTATATAAACGGGTATATCAACATATCTAATTTTAAAAAGGTTTTTCATTTAAATAAATAAATAAAATATTATTCACCATTAACAAGAGTTATATTTTTTAAAGTATATTACATTTTTTATATAAAATAATAAAATTGTTAATATATTGTTAAAAAATTATTTTCAGTTATATATTATCTTTTTTTTATGAAACTCACAGCATTATATTATCTAAAATAGTTATATACAAAATCTGATTCTATTTTGTTTCATAAATATATAATTACTCCAGAAAGAAATTAACTTTATTTATTATTCCATTTTTACTTAGTATTAAATTATTACTCTAAATAAAATAATTTTGAAAACTCGGTTTAGTTTTGAAGTAGAAATAGAGTAATATACTGAAGGATGTTAAGCCTCACATTTTGTTTTTTGTAAGACTCTTCTGCCTTTTTATTCCTTCTTAGTTCTTGCAACTTCTCATATATTGAGATCTGATTTTTTTTTCCTTAAATTCTTTCCGTTCAGCTATTTACTAATTGTATTTAGTCACTGATTGATTCAGTCAGATTATTTAGGGCTGCTTAGTGTTAATTGGTCACAAAAGTGTAATATGGTGATAAATTTTCATTTGTGATATCTAAGGCCCATTACTGAGACGAATAAGAGAAAGGTCGTTGTCGCAATGAAGATTTTGTTTGATTATTTGGTAGTACCAAAGAAGAAGTTAAAGAAAAATAAGCAGAACACATGAAAACCGAAGGACGTTCCAACGAACCTCTCTACTTGTATTTACCCAAAGTTGTATCTTGTGTGAAGTAAACGCAAAGACATTTTAAACTATATTCCATTAAAATAAAAATGCAATTCGAATTTTTTTTAACAAGTTTCCAATCATGTTTGTTATTTAGTGGGATTTCAACTCGGTATTAAAAACGAAATAACAATAACATGATTTAACGAACCATCACATAATCTTAATCATAACGTGGTCAATTATACTCTAATCAAGCCACCATCCGTTTTCAGCAAACAACAACCAACCGTTGGAAACTTATTTGAGAGCTGAGTGATTCATATATGATTCAACATAACATATGCCACAAACTCATACAACTAAAGCAACAAAATAACCATTACACTAGCTGCATTCTGCAATGGTTAGCGCCGAGATCGACACCGGAGCTCCTTTCCGGTCTGTTAAAGAGGCCGTCACTCTCTTCGGCGAGAGAATCCTTCTCGGAGATAACTACATCCACAAGTCCACAGAGGTTATAATAACTAAACACATACTTTTTGCATGTACCAATATAAGATAAGTGTGTATATATCAATAATTAACAATGTGGCAATGATTTTCCGACCGTGTGGCTTAGAGAGAAAGTAATGAGGTTTTTAGAAGCAAAAGCATAGAAGCTGAGTTGGATGAAGCAAAGGAGAATCTGAAGAAAGCTGAAGAAGAGAAGAAGGTTTTGTCTCAGCTCCTCGAAACCCTAACACAAGAGCTTGAAACCACTAAGGAAAAGTATTGTGGATACGCTGAGTTATTTACATATATTAGTTTCCTATTCTCTGTAATAGCATATATGGGAAGTAGGTTTCCTGTGAACGTGTATATATAGAGCTTAATGTGCATATGAATAAAGCAAGGGTTTATACTTTTCACATGGTATCAGAGCCGTTCACCTTATGTTGACAAAACTCTGAATTTATTTTTTCTGTTCTTTTGCTTCTGTTTGTTAATCTCTTCTTACTTTGAATCACCATCTTCATTGTTACGATGTCTGGTGAGGGTGAGAAATCTGGAGATGAGAGACAATTAGCAAAAGCAGTATGAAGTGCGGCAACGACTTCACCATACGATCTACATGTTGGGGATAATCCAGGAGCATGTATTTGTGTTGTTTCAACTCAGAGGTGATAATTATTCTGAGTGGACAACAGAGATGAGGAATGCTCTTCAAGCGAAGAGGAAGACGGGTTTTATCGATGGTATACTGAAGAAGCCAACGGGAAATCCAGAAGATATTGAGACATGGATGACTGTGAACTCGATGATAGTGGGATGGATTCGTACCTCCATTGATCCCAAGGTGCGATCCAGTGTGACGTTTATTTTTGACGCTCATACTCTATGGGAAGAGTTGAGGACAAGGTTTTCAGTTGCGAATGAACCACGTGTTTGTCAATTAAAAACAGACTTGGCTGTTTGTAAACAAAATGGTGACTCAGTACTTGACTACTACAGTCGTCTGAGCAAGATGTGGGATGAGCTCTTTGATCATGAGCCTCTTGAAGCTTGCAAGTGTGGAGAATCTGTTGGGATTCAACAGAGAAAGCGAGAGAAGGAACAAATTCACCAGTTCTTGATGGGACTTGATGATGCCTTGTTTGAGAACCGGAGGAGTAATATCATTGCCATGGATCCTCTTCCAAGTCTTAACCAAGTGTATCAGAAGATTGTCAGTGAGGAGAGACACATCTCCATTGTTCGTGGAAAAGAAGAAAGAGCAGCGGCAGTGGGATTCTCTGTTCAAACTCCAAAAAGTAGCTGCTATGCGTGGGAGAGATAGATCAATCATCTGCTCACACTGTGGAAAAAATGGGCATGAAGTTTCTGATTGCTTTCAGAAACACGGTTATCCAGAGTGGCACACAGAGAAATACGGAACCACTGGTCGTGGTGGAGGACGTGGGAGAGGCTCCAACAACCGCGGTCGTGGCAGTGCTCCTCGGGTTAATGCTGTGGGATTGAACAAGGGAGAAACGAGTGACGGAGGAACTCGTGATCATGATCGAGATGCACTAGCAGGAATCACAGATGAACAATGGAGGGCTTTAACATCATTGTTCCATGCTCAGAAGGCAGGCACTGAGCGTTTGTCTGGTAAGACTTCTCACTCTGATATTTTGATTGACTCGGGTGCTTCACATCACATTACGAGCACCATTAAGCTGTTAACAAATATAAGAGACATAGAACCGTGTGCTGTGGATTTGCCGAATGGAGAATCTGCCTTTGCTGCGAAAATAGGAGACTTGCACTTAGGTGGAAGTGTGATATTGTATGATGTGTTATACATACCGAAGATGACCTGCACACTTTTGTCTGTAGCAAAGCTCTTGAAATCTCGCAAGTGTATTGCCCTCTTTACCGATACATTCTGTGTGTTACAGGACCGTGCAACGAAGACTCTGATTGGTGCGGGTGAGGAGTGTGATGGAGTGTACGTGTATCGCGGTGTTGTTTCTGTCCAAGCTAATCACGTCACTTGCACAAGTAACAGAGAATTGTGGCATCGTCGCCTTGGGCACCCTTCAAGTCTTCGTTATCTTTGTTTTCTGGTTTTGGAGATTTGAGTAGTAGTAGTAGTAGTAATAAGGATGATGATTGTGATATCTGTTTTCGAGCCAAACAGACTCGTCATTCATTTCCAGACAGTATCAATAAAGCCGATGAAATTTTTTCCATGATTCATTGTGATGTTTGGGGACCTTATAAAGTTCCTTCTACATGCGGTTCGGTCTATTTTTTGACCATTGTAGACGATTTTTCAAGGGCAATTTGGGTCTACTTACTTGTTGCCAAAAGTGAGGTAGCTCAAAAGTTGAAAAATTTTGCATCCTTAGTTGAAAGACAATTCGGAAAGAAGATACGGACTGTCCGAAGTGACAATGGGACTGAATTTACATGTCTCCGTTCTTATTTTGCGCAAGAAGGTATCATTCATCAGACTTCTTGTGTCAACACACCTCAACAAAATGGACGAGTTGAGAGGAAACATAGACATATTCTGAATGTTGCTCGTGCCTTATTGTTTCAAGCTGGATTACCGAAAAGGTTTTGGGGAGATAGTGTAATGACTGGCAGCCTTCTTGATAAATCGCACTCCGTCTGCCATTCTTCAAGGAAAGACACCACATGAGCTACTGTTTGGAACAAAACCAGAATACAAACATGTCCGTACGTTTGGATGTTTGTGTTTTGTTCATAATAACCCACGGGTGAGAGACAAGTTTGGGAATCGGAGTAGACGCTGTGTATTTTTGGGTTATCCATTTGGGAAGAAAGGGTGGCAGGTATATGATCTTGACACGCAGGAATATTTTGTGTCTCGAGATGTTGTGTTTCAAGAATCAAAATTTCCATTTCTTATGGATGTGGAAACAAGTGACGACAGTGTACATGTTCAACCTCTCTCTTCGCTGGACAGGTTTGATAGTGATGATGATACTTGGACTTCTCCGCAAGGTAGTAATGATAATGGTGTTCCAAGTATTGTGGCAAGGGGGAGTGATGACGATGATGGCTCTCCTGCTGTCCCAATCCTTGTCAATGAGGAAGCAATTATTGATGAGGAAGGGATTGCTGATGTGATAGCTGAAAAAGTTACTACCACAGAAACAGAAACAGAAAATATGAATATGATTACCCCTCCCGTGGAAGAGGTTGGTAGCACAATAAGGATTTTTGAATCAGAACCAACACCTCCAGAAGCTGACCAGAGTTATTGGGGCGTGGACATAGACCTAAGAACCCGAGTGTGTTACTGAAGAACTATGTGACATACTCACTGAAATGCGCCGACAAGCCTCGGCCTCTTCCAAAGGTTAACAAGAGCTCACATTATCCTATCACTGATTATGACTCTTGTGCACGTTTTTCTTTGCCTCATAGAGCATTTATGGCGGCAGTAACTAAAAGCTTCAACTTAAGCTCTGATACCAAATAAAAGGAATAGAACGTGTTTGTGTTTAACCACGAAACTCAGCTTGAACACAACACGACTTGTATAAAGAATAACTCTCTTTATTATGTTTAGAAAATAGCTCAAAACTAAACACTTCAATCTATTCTATTGCCTTCTACTTCTTATCATTGACACAACTCATCAATGATATATATAGTGCTAGATAACTCCTATTTCCTATAGTATTAGATAACTCCTAATTCTATAAGGATTGCACTAAACATTAGTTCCTAAACCAACTTGTTATAGGAAACTTAGACTCCAAGCTATTGAGGCTTATCTCCAACATTCTCCCTCTTAAGCTTCAATTCGGTCTTGGACATGTCTTGAACTCCTATCAAGTTCCTCATCTCAGTAAACTTGATCCGCGCCAAAGCTTTAGTTAAAATGTCCGCTCTTTGTTCAACTCCCGGAACGTGTTGTACTTCGACTAGCTCCCTGTCGATGCATTCTCGTATGAAATGATAACGCTTATGAATATGCTTGCTCTTACCATGAAACACCGGATTCTTGGTGAGTGCAATTGCAGACATGTTATCAATCTTTATGAGAACTTGTGATGTGTCAAAGCCTGTAATCTCGCTTAACAGATCACGTAACCATATTGCTTGTCGTGCTGCTTCCGTTGCTGCCATAAACTCGGCTTCACACGTAGACAATGCAACTGTGTCTTGCTTCTGTGAACACCACGTGATAGGTGATGATCCATAGTAGAACATATGACCAGTAGTGCTTCTTCCATCGTCTTGGTCTATGTTATGACTACTATCACTGTATCCAGTGATTTCTTTTGATCCTCCACGCTTAAACTTCAAACCATATGCGACAGTTCGCTTGAGATATCGTAGTATCTGCTTCATTACTTCGCCATGTGATTTGCGAGGGCTTTGCATATACCTGCTTGCGACTCCAACAGAGAAAGCTAAGTCTGGACGAGTGTGTAACAAGTACCTTAAACATCCGACATTCCTTCTATAGCTCGTAGGATCTATCTTGTTTCTTCTGTAGCTTTTGAGACTTTCAGTCCAAACTCCATAGGTATCTGAGTCGGATTGCACTTCTCTAAACCTGCTTCGCTTAGAATTTTCCTTGCATAGCCTTCTTGTTTAAGCTCAATTCCTGTTTCTCCTTGAAACACTTCAATACCAAGATAATAAGTGAGTTTTCCGAGGTCTGACATCTCAAACTTAGATGACATTCCTTTCTTGAAATCACTTATGGCTTTGAGACTATTGCCAGTGACGAACAAATCGTCGACGTAAATAGCAACGATGAGAAGCGTTCCTTTCTCTTCCTTGCGATACACGGCTGATTCTTTTGCACATCTTTGGAAGTTTAGACCTTTCAAGACTTCATCTAACTTCGTGTTCCAAGCTCTTGGAGCTTGTCTTAAGCCATACAACGCCTTTGTAAGCTTATAGACTTTGTGTTCTTCGCCTTTGACTTCAAAACCTTCGGTTGTTCAACATAAACTTCTTCCTTTAACACACCATGTAAGAAAGCTGTTTTGACGTCCAAGTGATGAATTTCCCATCCGTTTGATGCTGCTAATGCACTTAGCAATCGTATGGTTTCTATACGAGTTACCGGTGCAAAAACTTCATCAAAGTCTATGCCAGATTCTTGTACGTATCCTTTAGCCACTAATCTCGACTTGTACTTGTTGATAGTACCATCTGCATTCTTCTTTATCTTGAAAATCCACTTGAGACCAATAATCTTTATCCCGCTTGGTTTATCAACTAAGACCCACGTCTTGTTTTTGTTGATTGAGTCAATTTCTTCTTTACATGCTAGTCTCCACTCCTTGTGTTCTTTTGCATCTCTGAAACATCTTGGCTCGTTGTTGATCAACAAGAGTAGAATCTCACATTCCACTGAAGCTTGAAGTATGTAGTCATTAAGATAATCAGGACGTTTTATTGTTCTGTCTGATCGTCTTAATTGAGGTTGAACATATCCAACTTCTTCAGTTTCTACTCCCTCTTGATCTTGTTCTTGTTCAAGCTCGGAATGAGGTTGAACAGAGTCAGACGTATCATTGTCTTCATTATGCACGTTTTGAGGATTTCCAGCATTGTATGGTCCATGACCTTCATCAATAACGTCTCCCCACGTCATTTGAAACATACCTGGATTGCCTCCATCATCTCCCTTCCAGTTCCAACTAGTTTTCTCATTGAAAGCTACATCTCGGCTTACAACGATTCTTCTAGTTGAGGGATTATACAACCTATATGCCTTGGATCCTGGCTCGATTCCAAGATGCACTAATGGTTGTGATCTATCGTCTAGTTTCTTGAGGTTTGCTGCTTCAACCTTCGAGTAAGCTAGACAACCGAAAACCTTCAAGTGTTCAAGGTTCGGTTTCTTCTTTCTAAGACATTCGTATGGAGTCATGTTAACAAGGGCTTTTGTAGGCACCCTGTTAATCACGTATGTTGCATGACGCACTGCCTTCTCCCCATAAGTAGTTTGGTACTTTCATCGCCTTGAGAGTGCTTCGTGTCATCTCCATCAACGTCCTATTTCTCCTTTCCACGACGCCGTTCTGCTGCGGTGTGTAAGGAGCTGTGAGATGCCTCCTAATCCCACTTTTGTCACAGTACTCTTGGAACTCTTTTGAGGTGAATTCACCTCCTCTATCGGTTCTCAGAGTAATGATCTCTTCTCCAAGATCCTTCTCTATCAGACTCTTAAACGTCTTGAACATACCAAACGCATCACTTTTTCTTTCATCAAGATCGTCCACATGTATCTTGAGAAGTCATCAATGATGACAAATATGTATCTGTTATGAGCGATGGTTGGTGGTGTTATCGACCACATAAGTCTGCATGAAGAAGCTCGAGTGGTTTGGATGCTTGGTACATGGTTGCCTTTGGAAACGCTTGACGTGTTTGTTTGTCGACCAAACACGATTCACACATCTTCTTCTCTTCTCTGATCTCTGGTAAGCCGTAAACCACCCTCTGGTTGGACATAGCTTTCAACGTCTTGAAGTTTATATGTCCCAACCTTGCGTGCCACTTCCAAGTCTCATCTTCAGTTCTTGTGTGTAAACATACCGGTTTTCCAATCCTCAGACCAATCTTGTAAAGTCTGTTGGACGACCGTATTAACTTTCACCAAGAGTCTTCCACTTGGATCATGTAGAGTCAAGTAATCTTGTCTCATTCTGACATCGCAACCAGCTTCCGTAGCTTGTCCTAGACTCAGAATATTTCTCTTAAGCTCGGGGATGTAGTAGATATCTGTGATGAGTTGTTGTTCATCCGTTTTGCTTTGAAATAAAATTGATCCTTTCCCTCCTATTTCAATGCATGATCCATCTCTGAACTTAACTTTACCTTTTATATTCTCGTTGAGCTCAGAGAAATATTGCTTGTTTCCGGTCATATGATTGCTTGCTCCATTGTCGAGGTACCATATTCCATCTTCATCCTTAGGGTTCACGTAATTCTTTGGAATGATATTCTCTTCATTCAAGAATACAATTTCGTGCATATAGAGGGCTGGATCAGCTACTTTTGTCTCTGTTTTATTTGCCTCCTCTAACTTTTGTAATCTTTCTGGACATGTGGAAGCCCAATGTCCAGGTTTATCACAACGAAAGCAAATTAGAGGTGGTTTTTCTTTCTTATCTTTCGATTGGAGAGAGTGATTTGTAGAACGTTCTTGTGAGTTGTATCTTCCTCTACCACGTCCTCTGTATCTCTGCCCCTCTACCACGACCTCTATATCCCTACCTGCCTGTAGAACTATGTTGTTCTGAGCTTGCAAGTAACAACTTTCCTTGCGGTTCTCCATGGTTCTCCTCCTCTCTAATACGTTCCTCATAGGCCTTGAGTCTTCCTATGATTTCCTCGAATCCTGTCGTCTTCAGATCGAGTACTTGCTCGAGAGAGGCAATAATATGGATGTATTTGCTTCTAGGTAGACTGTTGAGAAACTTCTTCACGAGCTTGCTTTCTTCGATGGTTTCTCCTAGGGATGCAGCCTTTGCTGCTAACTCTGATAACTTTCCAGCAAAGTTATCTATTGTGTCTGAAGAATTCATCTTAATTCTTTCAAACTCTGACATAAGGGTTTGTAGTCGTGTCTCCTTGACACGCTCAGCCCCTTGATATCGCTTGCTTATCGCCTCCCATATCTTTAACGGTGAGTCTGTTCGCCAACTTGCAGTATAAGATTCTCCGGAATGGACTGGAATTAGCAACGCTGTTGCGATATCGTTCTTGTTCGATTCATCTGTTCCAGGTTGGACAGCTTCCCAAACCTTATGAATCCGTAACAGAACTTTCATCCTCATTGACCATACGGTGTAATTCGTAGAGGTAAGCATAGGACACTGGATCGAGATCGTTTTGTCAAACTCCTTTGACGTGTGGTTGTTGTAAGATCTCCCATAGCTCGGTTTTCTTACTAACAAACGATCGATCAAAACCTTGTGCTCTGATACCAAATAAAAGCTTCAACTTAAGCTCTGATACCAAATAAAAGGAATAGAACGTGTTTGTGTTTAACCACGAAACTCAGCTTGAACACAACACGACTTGTATAAAGAATAACTCTCTTTATTATGTTTAGAAAATAGCTCAAAACTAAACACTTCAATCTATTCTATTGCCTTCTACTTCTTATCATTGACACAACTCATCAATGATATATATAGTGCTAGATAACTCCTATTTCCTATAGTATTAGATAACTCCTAATTCTATAAGGATTGCACTAAACATTAGTTCCTAAACCAACTTGTTATAGGAAACTTAGACTCCAAGCTATTGAGGCTTATCTCCAACAGTAAGCATCTACACGTGAACCTTCTAGTTTTCGTGAAGCAATGGAAGATGAGCGATGGCGAATTCCCATGGGGTCTGAAATAGGTGCAATGGAGGTTACTCGGACATGGGACATTACGTCTCTTCCTCCAGGCAAAGAAGGCCATCGGTTCTAGATGGGTTATATAAGATAAAATACAATGCTGATGTACTGTCGAGAGGTATAAATCTCGATTGGTGGCAATGGGAAATACTTAAGTTGAAGGTGTTGACTTTGGAGAAACATTTGCCCCCGTGGTAAAATGACAACAGTGAGAACTCTACTTAAGGTTGCGGCTGCGAGGAGATGGACACTTCATCAGATGGATGTTCATAATGCATTTTTACATGGTGATTTGGAAGAAGAAGTTTATATGAAACTGCCTCCATGATTTTGTAACAAAGGATCCAACCAAGGTATGTCGGTTAAACAAGTATATTTATGGTCTTAAGCAAGCTCCACGTTGTTGGTTTTGCAAAGCTTCAGTCAGCACTAGTCCAGTTTGGATTTAAACAATCGTACAAGGACTACTCTTTGTTTGCTCGTCTTACTAAAGGAGCAGTGGTCTATGTTTTGTGTACGTGGACGACTTGGTTATTGGAGGCAATGATCTCAAGATGATTGAAAGTTTCAAAGAATACTTAGGAAAGTGTTTTCATATGAAGGACTTAGGTCCCATGAAGTACTTCCTTGGGTTAGAGGTATCTCGAGGAAAAAGAAGGTGTATATCTCTCACAGAGAAAATATGCTCTTGATATCGTAAGTGAATGTGGATATTGGGGTGCAAGCCGGCTATGACTCCATTGAACAACATCACCGCCTTCCTCTAGTGAAGGATCGCCAGTATTCAAATCCAGAACGATATCGAAGGATTGTAGGACGTCTTATTTATCTTATGATTACCCGTCCTGACCTGTCCTATGTGGTTCATGTTCTTGCACAGTTTATGCAGACTCCACGACAAAAACATTGGGAGGTGGCAATGCGGGTTGTTCGATATCTGAAAGGGTCACCAGGACAAGGCATTGTGTTCAGCGCCAATGTTGACTTACATCTTACTGCATATTGTGATTCAGATTGGGCAGCGTGTCCCCTGACTCGTCGTTCTTTAACAGGCTATATATTGTTTCTTGGAGGATCCCCTATATTTTGGAAGACGAAAAAGCAGGAGATAGTCTCGCGTTCATCAGCCGAAGCAGAATACCGATCTATGTCATATACTGTTTCAGAATCAAGTGGATTCGAGAGTTGTTGGATTTTCTTGGGGCTCCACAAAATGATCCGGTGTTACTTCATTGTGACAATCAAGCTGCACTTCATATCGCGTCAAATCCAGTCTTCCATGAATGCACCAAACATATTGAGACAGATTGTCATTATATTCGAGATGAGATTCAAGCTGGTGTCATTGCTACTAGGAAGATACACACAACAGAGCAGCCAGCAGATCTCTTCACAAAAGCTCTAGGACGTGATCAGTTTCAGTATCTTCTTCGCAAGATGGCCATTCGTGATCTTCATGCTCCATCTTGAGGGGGAGTATTGTGGATACGCTGAGTTATTTACATATATTAGTTTTCCTATTCTCTGTAATAGCATATATGGGAAGTAGGTTTCCTGTGAACGTGTATATATAGAGCTTAATGTGCATATGAATAAAGCAAGGATTTATACTTTTCACAAAAAGCTAAATCATTCACTTAGAAAATTCTCAGAAGACCCTGATCAAGTTGAAGATGACCACCTCAAGTTCATAGAGCAATCCATGGTTATTGAACCGGATAGCATAACCGAGATGAAGATGAACCGGTTTGATCAGAATGAAATGTATGATAAGGATCATCTGGAGAGAAGGCGTTCGGTGAAGTTTGCGAATCCACCCAATGTTAACGAAGGTCATTGAGAGGAGTGAGGATAAGAAGAACCAAGCCATTGTGAAGAAGCAGACAAAGAAGATGAAGCCGTTGGTCCCATTGGCTGCTTGGCTCTTTGCAAGAAACCGGTCAAGTTAACCACTTTTAGCGATCCTTGTCTCACGTATACCTTAAGAATTGTAAAATAATATTCCTGTTAAGAAACTAATGGGGAACTTGTATATTCTTATTGATTCAATCGATGGTGCCATTTATATATAGGGAGTTACAACTTAGATAAATGGTAATATAACATATTCCTAGATAGACATAGAAAAGGAAAACTATATCCAACAAGGAAAGGAAAACATGGTCGATCCTTATCTTCATGGTCGATGGAATATTCCTTTCTGGTCGATGAGATTCCTTTCGGTCTGGTCCGATCTTAACCTCTGGTCGGATTCGGTTAAGTCCAATCTATTGGTTATTACATCCACAATCATCTGGTTCATAACACTCCCCCTTGGATGTTATAACCATATAGAGCTTGCAATACGTTTGGTATGTTGCCTCGTTAAAACCTCCCTATGGTAAACCCAAAACCCAATGTGGTAAAAGGGAACCCATAGACAGGAAAAAGAGTACAACCGTATTACTCCCCCTGATGAATGCACCACTATAGATCCTTCAATCTTCTCATCCCGATCTGGTGAATGAGCTTCCTTAGTGTAGAGGTTGGCAGTGCTTTAGTGAATAGGTCGGCTGAATTGTCGCATGAACGTACTTGGACAACTTGAACCTCCTTTGCCTTCTGCAACTCGTGGGTGAAGAAGAACTTGGGTAAGATATGCTTTGTCCGGTCCCCTTTGATATAACCATCTTTGAGTTGAGCAATACACGCTGCATTGTCTTCATATAGGATAGTCGGTTCTTTGTCTTCAGTCATCCCACAGTCATCACGGATGTGTTGAGTCAATGACCTCAACCAAACGCACTCACTACTTGCCTCATGGATAGCCAAAATCTCGGCATGGTTGGAAAAAGTGGCCGAGATGGTCTGCTTCATAGATCGCCATGAAATTGCTGTTCCACGTAGGTAAATACATAACCTGTCTGTGACCTTGCATTGTGTGGATCTGATAGATAACCTGCATCAGCAAAACCAACTAAAGACTCTTTGTTATGGTTAGTGTAAAACAACCTAAATCTTTAGTCCCTTTTAAATATCGAAGTAAATATTTAATCCCGTCCCAGTGCCTTTTGGTCGGATTGGAACTGAACCTGGACAAGAGGTTTACAGCAAAGGATATATCCGGCCGTGTATGGGTTGCCAAATACATCAAGGCACCAATGGCACTGAGATATGGCACTTCGGGACCAGGACTTCCTCATCGTCCATCCTTGGGCGAAATGGGTCGAGTCCGGACCGAGTGACCTCACGACCATCGGCTTGTCAATGGGTGAGCCTCATCCATATTGAATCTCTTGAGTATTTTTTCAGTATATGCCATTTGATGCACAAGGATTCCATCATTCATATACTCAAGCTGTAATCCCAAACATAATTTAGTTTTGCCTACGTCTTTCATTTCAATTCTTTCTTAAGATATTCGACTGTTTGGGTGATCTCACCAGAGGTTCCAACGATGTTTAAATCGTCCACATACACTGCTATAATCACAAAGCCCTTAGGATCAAACTTCTTGATGAAGATACATGGACTGATAGGATCATTTTTGTATCCTTCTTTCACTAAGTACTCGCTGAGGCGATTGTACCACATCCGGCGGGACTGCTTAAGTCCATACAGTGATTTGTTAAGTTTGATGCAATGTTGATCTCGAGATCCTTTCTTATCTTTCATTTCTATACCCTCTGGGATCCTCATGTAGATGTCATTGTCCAGTGGTCCATATAGATACGCGGTTACAACATCCATTAACCGTAAATCCAAATTTTCTCTATGGCCAGACTGATTAGGAATCTAAAAGTAGTTGCATCCACCACAGGGGAATATGTTTCCTCATAATCGATTCATGGTCTTTGAGTGAATCCCTGTGCTACGAGTCGTGCTTTGTATCTCACGACCTCGCCATTTTCATTTCTCTTTCTTACAAAGACTCATTTGTACCCAACTGGTTTGACATCTAATGGTGTTCGTATGAGTGGACCGAATACACCTCTTTTCTTTAAAGAATTTAACTCCACGTTTATGGCCTCTTTCCACTTTAGCCAATCTGATCTTTGCATGCATGCATATATAGACGTGGGTTCTTGATCCTCATTTTCCATTAGTTCAAGTGCTACTTGGTATGCAAATATATCAGTGATGTCGACATCATTTATATTCCATTTCTTCCCAGACATTAGATAGTTTATAGATATCTCATTGTTCTCATGATCATCAGTACCATGATGCAAGGCGTCCCGAGCATCACTGAACGGTACGAACGGACCATCAACCATGGTTTTATCCGAACCATCGACCGCAGCCGGTCGGGTCGGTTCAATCGACCACGTCTGAGGACGGTTGGTCGGATTCGGCCAAGCCCGGGTAAGGTTGGCTATGTCTGGTCGGGTTCCACCATCGGCTGCACCTTTTCTTTTCCTAGGTTGTTTATCTTTGGAACCAACAGGTCTACCACGTTTGAGACGTGCTGTAGATTCAGTAGCAACTTGACTAGGTCCCATTTGGACATCTAATTTGATCGGTGCATTTATAGCTGGTATAATGTGACTTAGTCACTCTGTTTGGGTAAGCAAAGGAATCTGGCAATTGATTAGCTAGCTTTTGCAAATGAATGATTTTCTGGACCTCAAGATCGCACACTTGAGTCCGAGGATCTTGCCATGTTAAGGATGTTTGATTCCATGAAATCTCTTTGATTTCCTTGACCAGCTTTGGATCTCCTCCTAACGTTGGAAGTTCGGATTCATTGAAATGACAATCCGCATACCTGGCCTTAAACAAATCGCCCGTAGTTGGTCGAGGTATTTTATAATTGTGGGAGATTCAAATCCAACGTATATCCCATCCTTCTCTGAGGTCCCATCTTTGTTCTCTGTGGTGGAGCAATTGGAACATAAACAGAACAGCCAAATGTTTTAAGATGGGATATGTTTGGCTCTTGACCCGTTAGTAATTGCGATGGGGAATATTTGTGATCACTAGATGGTCTGATGCGTATAAGCTCAGCTGCATGGAGAACCGCATGTCCCATGCTGAAACCGGCAATCTCGACCTCATGAGTAATGGTCGGGCTATCAGCTGAATGCGTTTTATGAATGATTCGGCTAAGCCGTTCTGTGTATGTACATGTGCCATGGAATGTTCCACTGTCACCCCCATGGACATACAGTATCATTGAACGCTTGAGATGTAAATTCACGACAGCATATCAGACGTATCGTCTTCAAGGAATCTGGGAATGGGCTCGTAATCTTATAAGTGAGCGAGCAATCTGGCTAATGCCAAGTTACGGGGTGATAATAAGCATACATGCGACATCTGGTCGATGCATCAATTAGGACCATGAAATATCGAGATCCACACGGTGGGTGTATTGGTCCGCATATATTGCCCTGATTCTTCAGAAAGTTTATTGTTTCCTTTGTCACCTTAACTGGTGATGGCCTAACGATCAACTTCCTTGTGAACAAGATGCACACGATAGGTGCTTGGGAATGATTCGTTTTTCTTTCATGATGGCCTCTGGTGTTAGCTATCAGCTTAACGCATCATGTTAGATCCGGGATGGCAACGGTCATGCCATAGTGTAAAGTGATCGATGGCTGTTTTATTAAATAGAGCATTTGCCTCTATCATACTGACTTGAGCGTGATATAGTCCAGTAGATAGTGCGGGTATGGTTTCTAAGACTTTCTTATGTCCTTGGCCGATTTCTACTATCTGAAGGAATTCTTTATTTCCTTCGCCCTTTGTTTCAATATGATAACCATTCATACGAATGTCTTTGAAGCTTAATAGACTTTCTTAGAATTGTGAATATAAGGCATCTGATATTTCGAGATGCGGACCATGGGCAGTAAAATGTAAGGCTTGGCCGTGGCTTCAATGAGGCTAGACATACCGCATTGTGGAAATGTTTGCTCTTTTAATAGTTAATTTTATGAAGTATCTTTATCCTTAAGGATCGTGTGGCTTGATCACTGTCTACTATGACTCCAACTATGGTCCTATGGTTATCTCGTGCCACTTCTATTTTTTGTTATTTTATTCTTCTGTTTTTTATTTTTGTAATAATATTTATCTTTCTTGAGTATATATATATAACTATGGATATAGAAAACTACACGGTAATTAAGAGAGCTTGAAAACGTTTGGAACGAATCACTCGTTATTCAAACTTTCAAAACAAATCAGATCATATTAACGTTTTTTAAACAGAACCATATTTATTCAGAGAGAATGTAAAATACATCGACCTTAGTAAGGAATATCAGACAGATAAAACATGAATATAGTAATTTTGTCCACGGGATGGTGGTGATTCATAGAATATAAGGTTTCTAGACGCGCGACACATGAATAGACAAGTTTTAAAGTTGAAATAGAAAATCATTTTTAGAGAATTCAAACTCGATTTGATGGCACGTCTCATTCCTTATCATTCTTATCATCTTTATCACTTCTTTGGCTCTTGACGCAGCATTTCAGACAGAGTATACGATAGACACTGAAATATTTGTCGAATCTTTTCGCTATGTTGATCATAAGTCAAACTCTTCATTCGATATATTGTACTCATATTCATATAATAGCGCTGGGTCACACTCAGGAGTGACAACAAACAGTGTATTTAATTCTGTTTTCCAGACCTTTATGCTTGGTTATATTACTATTTTATAAAAGAAGTGTCGCTTAAAAGTGTCGTGGGAGTCCTGCTATCGTTATTTTTGCAGAAACCTAGATATTGTGCGTCTCATTACTCATTGTACTTATGCGATGCGCCATAATAAAAGCTTTAGGAACATATGAGGTTACGTGTAATGGTACTGGCCTGAGTATGCTGTCGAGTTCATAGATTGATGACTATCGCATCGAAGTACCACTTTCTGGTGCTTCGTGAAAAGTTTTCCATGTGCTGTACATCTTCGAGCTTGTCTTATAGATGTACATATGAATACAATACTCGACTCTCTTGTCTGGTCAACTAAGCTTACGGTCGTAACATCCGACACATCTTGGAGACTCAGCTCATAGTATACCCCTTTTGTAGTTTCTATCCCAATTTGTAAAGAATTAGGACATCTTCTAAAGTCCATGAAGCTTCTTAGGTCGTCTGTCCTCGTATCTATCATTCGGATGCGGCGTTCATACCAAGAGACGTTGTAGAGATTTCGAGATGCACGACGTGTGTTGCATCTTCACTCTTTTGTGTATTTAGCGTGCGCGCTTTGTTGTACACCAGGTTATTATATGGTGTGAGATCCAATGTGACGGTTCATAGTCATTACTTTCATCACTATCGTTCAACTATACCTCTTTATGTCAGGTTAATCTAGTTCTTGTCGCGTTCACTGGACAGCTGAGTAATACATAGAATCATCAGCACATCAGCTATCTGTGTGTTGAAGCTCCTCTATTTCTCTATTAAATAACATTTTATTTTTTTAGCAACTGCTAGTCTGGCATGCTAACTACAATTGGTTGTGCTCGCGTTACGTCCTGAAACACAGGGGTTCTATTCTGTCGTATATCGTATACTCTTGTATCCTATAGTATATGTTTCTCTCTCTTTCCCACGCGCAGTTATCATAACTTCTTGTAAAAGAGAGGTTCATTAGAGACAGTTAGCTGGGACACCCCACAGACTGACACTGGTCTAGTTTGACTTTTCCTCTGAGGTGTGGTGGGTCTCACAATCATATATGGCACCTCACTTGGTTGTAGAGGGTTCTGGTATTTTTGGTGATTCATAATTATCTGGGGTCTTCTTCTCTTTCTTTGACAGTACTTGTGAGCTTTGTCGACGAGTAGGGAAGAAGTCGATTTGTTTTGGTGAACTGGAGAAGATGTAATCTTTATCGATACGAAGTGGTATAAAACTTTCAGTTGTAATGAGCATTTTAGTTACTTCACGAAAAGTTTTGCACCGTGACGGTGGTTTAATGCCTGCGGCGAATGTGTTTTTCTGTAGAATTCCGAAATAGTTTCGCGCGCAGGTCTTTGTTTTGTCCGATATAAGGGAGGACGTTGGGTATTTTGTAATTTTGTAATTGTTTTAAGCCCTTAAGAAAGAAGGTAACTGTGGCTCTGCTCAAGTTTTCTATGTTTACAAAGAAAGTCCTTAATTTGTTTTATTTACTATATACTCCTGACATTTCGTTATTGAAGATAAAGAACCTCAGAAAGGCTAATGTATTGGAATACTGTGATTCTGTTAGTAAATCCATTGCTCTAGCTAGAAGAATTGTATTTGCTGAAATATTTGTACTTTAGATACTTAATGAAAGCTTTTTTTGAACTTGAGTGTTACAGTCTATCCCAGGGATCACTTTTGTAGTTTCTATTCCAATCTTCGTAAAAGAGAATTTTATCTCTTCCATACTCCATAACTTTAAGTAGTCTGTTTTGCACTTCCTTAGCAGTTTCCACAAGGATAAATCAATAACTGTTTTTGCTTTGGTCAGATCCATTGCTTGTCCTCCATTTATTAGCAAGTGACCTCTTTAACAAGAAAAAAGAACCCAAGAATCACTTTTAGATAATTCAAGATTCAAAGGCGACACACATGCAATAAGAGATCCGACTAAGATTTCATACCTTATCGACTTAACAGACAAGGAATAAAATGTAGACATGCTAAAGAACTAGTTGAGATGATAGGTAATATTAAATCATAGTTTAGCAGCTGAAAACGATCATTGGGCAAGCAGATAGCGGTAGCGGGCACTTTACACAATTAGGCAATGCGAATTGTGGATACGTTGGGCTCATGACAAAGTACCAACGTGATCACCACAGTGCTAGACATCGATAATGTTAGTAAAAGTCAGTTGTGGAAGCTGAAACCCCAAGGAACGATCATACACTTTTTTTGTAATCCGAGTTGTGATATATGAAAAAAGGCTAAGAGAATTGATTTGGCTACATATGTCACCAAAGTTGATTACCTTTTTCGTCACACATCCTTTCGAACTCTAGTGTTAAGCGTGCTTATTCTGGATAGTGAAAGAATGGTGGACGCTATCGGGAAGTGATTCGCGATACCGGTGTGAGTGAGGCCAAATACGGGAAGACGCATGTGGTGATTACATGGACAAGTAAACATGATTTTGAGCCCTTGAAAAAATTAATGCACGACCGTCGATGGGATGGTCCACTGGCCGAGAGAGCGGACTGGTAAGGCCATTAGTCGTGGCGGTTGGGGATTTATATTTTTTTAGTGAATGGTAAATTTTAATTCACGCAAAAACCATTGTACATCAAATTTTTACTCTGGGTTTGAAGTGTTGAAAGTAGGAAACTGGCTAAGCTAATCTAACAATCATCTAGATCCAACAAATGGTTTCGGCTTTCATCATACTTGCGATCTGCTTGCTTCAATGGTTGACAGTCGGTTCCTGGAATTGTTTTGTCAATGGTTTTGATTAGAAGGCGATGAAACGGTAAGTGATTCTCACAATGTCATCTACAGTTTTTGTTGTTTGCATGGCGTGATGCTGTTTGAAATCTTGATCTGAATAGAAAGCGGGAACCGAGCTTGATGTGGTCGACGAAAGCAAGACACAATATCTTCCTAAGTTCTGAATGTTAGAGCATTAGACTTATCATAAGAGTTTCTTGTGCTTCGCTGACGACATTATGTGTTACAGACATACATAAACAATTGTGGAAGGCGTATTATGTGTGCTGATGGCGTTCGCTTGTTTGCAGCCTGAAATTCAGTTTTGGAGAAGTCAAACTTATAAGAATGCATCACTAGAGAACCAAACGAATATTGTCGGCAACTTTCCCTGTTGCAGGCAAGACACTCGCACTAAGGTATCTTGGTCTGCCATTGCTATAGACAAATGACAGATTCAGGACTACATGCTCTGGGCGAAGATTGAATTAGTCGGGTGTGTAATTGGAATGGTAGTATTCTTTTTGTTATGCAGGCGGTTTAAATTAATCAACTTCGGTCATTATGAGTTTGTATTTTTTTGGTTTCAGCGTTCATACTTCTGAAACAATGCCTCTACGGATATTGAGGCGATTGTTCTAATGCTAATTTTCGTGGTCTGGGGCAGAGTTAAAGTGGAGGAAAGCAATTGTGTTGGTCGGAATTTTTGAAGAAAAGACAGAGTTAGGGGTCAGCCTTCTCCGAAGAAAATAAGTGTCTGTCTCAAGTTGAGCAAATTGATTTGGAGAACAATGTTCAGGAAACTCCTTAATGGGTGAAATAGATAAAAATATTATTTGATTACGAAAGGTCTTTCTGGTTTGTAATAAGTAACTCACACTGTTTTTTTTGGAATGTGGAGAAGATCCTAACACTAGAGAAGTGCAAAGAGCTTCCATCGGATGAAGATAATAAAATGTTGTTCTTTTTGGTATGACGACTGGACTAAACATGAGAATACTACTCGACTTTCTAGGTAGGGTCACATTTGATCTTGGTATTTCAGCAAATGAAACAGTGGCCCAAGAAATTTCAGGCAGGCAAAATATACTTGCTTATAAAGTGGAGGAAGAACCTGGATAGGAGCCAAAGTAGAGATACCAAAGAGGAGGACATTCCATTCTGGAGAAGCAGAGCCAATAAATCAATCATTTGCTTTTCAAAAGTACTTGGCTTTAGATAGGCAAACGAATTTCCTTTACAAAACTGGAGTAAGAAGTGTGGTTTACCATTTACACCGAAGAAATTTTCCATAGTGGACTGCAATGCAGACATTTATCTTACTTTGCATAATTCCAAACTGGATATCCTCTGTGATCCTACTTGTGTTTCTCTGTCGTCTGTACACGGAAACGAGAAAACACCTCTCCTTCTCAATGCCCTATATTCAGCCAAGTCTGGGGAACTCTTATGAAAGACATAAACTTTCTATCATAGCTTAGTCTGATTTTGTGGCGTCGGCAAGAGTCCGCCAACTGGTGCGGCGCAATGGGAATGATAGGAAGTTATGTGAAGTTTGGAGCAGAAGAAGAGTTACGATCAACCATAATTCTTTTGATTCCTCCTACGATCCAGTTTGGGCTCTTTCGACAATTCCGACAACCCTAAGCAATTTTT
>CAJHQP010009460.1:0-22318 GCA_905132765.1 Moricandia arvensis
TTCATTCTTTCTAGTTTAGAAAAAATAATGATAAAAGATGTTTTAGGTATTACATTGGGTCTTTTTTATATATTTTAAAGCAGACCCAAATAGATAGTTTATCATAGTATAATGGATTTCAATTTTTCTTAATAACAAAAGCCCATTTCTTTTTATTATACTTCTATCAGTGTTTTCAAATAACATTATACTTTTTTATAATGCTATCTATATTTTCAAATATTTTCAAAAAGTACTTCACTTTTAATAGTATAGCTGATATATAATCTATATTTAGATTTTTATTAGATGGATTGAAATTTGGTGTTTTGAAAATCAAATCAACTCATACTATAAAATTCTTTAATTAAAATACCTAACAACTAGATAAGAAATTTTTTTTCATACAAATATCTACACACTTGTAAGATATGGATTTTGAATCATTAAAACTTAAATCTTAAAAAGAAAAAGAAAACATTATTTAAAAACAAAACAAAAAAATCATAAGAAAGTTAAAAAAATGAACTTAGATTGTGACCCTAAATATATAAATTTTTGAAATTCATTGAATAATCCAACTTAAAAAAAACCCACGTAATTACCTAAAACAAAACACTAATGAGCAGATTGAGAAGTTAAACTTTCAGTCTTCGAACTATTATATAACTATATGGAGCGTCTATATATCCAGATTTGCTGCTTTGTTTTTAATAATATTGAATGAATATTATATTAGTTGTGTGATATTTGATATTACATGTTTGTTGATTGGTTTAGATCTTACTGCAGATTTGCTTGCTAATGTTTTTATTTTACATAAAATATATGTTAGAACATATTATAAATGTTGAATATTATTTAGAAAATGATTAGTATAATCCACTTATTTTAAAGTTAACTATGTAAGATTTGCTTAGATTGTAAATTTGAAAGTGCAAAGATTTTAAGAGATTTATGATTCCAGCAAATATAAAAGGCTATGGTTTTAGAAATTTTTTTATACGTACAATTTTAGCAAACGTGTATGATATATGAGTGATCGTAAATTTGTAATGTTTATCAAAGAGTTCTTGAAATATGTATGATTTTTAAAAATGTAATTTTGGTGGTTTTGATTTGGAAGAATTTTGCACAAAATCATATATGATTTAATATATTAAATTTGAAATATCTGGTTTATTAAGTGGGTATATTGAATTAACACATTAAGATGATTTTAAAGTGTTTTTCGTTTTAGGGTGATTTTAAGTTATTTAGTGGTTTACTAAAAAAATAAAATTAAAAGAAAATTTATATGATTTGGTAGATATTTTCCATAAATTTCAGAGTTCTTTAAAGGATATTAATTACATATATATAGATGGATATATATCAAACCCTACTAAAACAACAAAACGAGAACCCCATAAATTATATTTTATAAGAGAACAATTCATAAGGCATAAAATTATGTATAGTGAACTTAAACATAAAAAGTTAAAACTTGTACGATACCGTCAATGCATATTTGAACACTTGATGCATGTGAGAACTGAAATTCGCACGTTCAATTTTCGTAAAATAAGGAAAGTCACGAAACCTTAATTTTCCTAGAGGATCTGGATTATTTAGGCCGTTTCTTGACTTTGAGCGTTTTTACGATTTATCCGAGAAAAACCTTTGGTACGATGTTGGTTTCACAAGTAATTCAAATTAATCGTACAGTTGAGGTAATTTGGTGTTAAGTCAATCGTTATCGTTTTATACAACAATTTGAATTTATACAAGAAAGCAAGTCTTTACAGTTTTTATCGGAAAACTCCAATGGTAACTCCAATCGAGACAAGACAAGTGTGACCAAGGTTGAAAGAGGCACTGGCCGAGCGAGGCTAGTCCTGATTGGCTTATCCTACTCGACTGGTCGATCCAACTCGCCATCGGTGCATCCAACTTGGCATTGTTCGTGATTCCGATGCGGCCATTGTTCCGGGGTCTCTTACTTAAGACCTTTCCTGAAATTATTCCAAGAAGGTTTTACTTAAGAGATATGATCATAGGCGTTGATTTTGATATAACCGTTTTTAACAACAATAGTTAGCTCCCCAGCTCGTACGCTTCGGGTGCGATTCTTGCAAGCGAGTGATGGTGTTAATCGGACTCTACAGCTAGGAGCGAATTTCCCCGAAAGATTTTTCTCAATTATTTTAATGCAGAGAGGTATCTCGCCCTTACTTTCTTATAAGTATTGGACTCCATCCTTCATTCACTTCACACTTTCTCAACTTCCTAAGTTTTTCTCTGTCTTCTTTAAAACCTTCCTTCCACAAAGATGTCTTCTTCCATAGCGGCCAGAAGAATTGTGTTGCTGAGATAAGCAAGGCCCTTCATCCGAGCACATCGGATTTCCCTGTTGACATGTGTGTTTTTATTGTTCTAACATGGTATGAATATCCTAAGCAATTAACTATCAAATTAACCCTAATCTTAACACACAATAATACTCTTGCCAAGAGAGATCAAGTGTAGTACTGATATGTCATGGATTTTACCTATTTTATCCATGATATATAGAATCTTTTAGAGTCTTTATATGCATTTGGTACTGTTTTCGAATATTTACAGGCCTAGGTACTCATTGCAAGCAATTGGAGCTTATGGACTATTTTGGAGCATTTAGGATGCTCAGCAAGAAACTTAGAGTCGGATCCAGTTTATGAGTGAACCATCGATTGACTTCACACACTGTGCGTCGATCGATAGCCAAATCGACTGGGAGATTAATGAAGACTTGAGAAATTACAAGTTTTACCCATAACTTCCATCATTTGCAAGACAAGTCCGAGCCAAAATTAGATTATTTAATAGGATTTCTGATGCGCCTCAGTACATGGATCAGTACATGGAACCAGCACTGGATGCGGATCAGGATGGTCAGATTACCTCAACTGAGGTTCACCCAGCGGTGTACACTGACTGAGCCGTGTACAGAATCGACCTGTGTGCATCCGGAAATGACCTAAGGCTAGAACAACAACCTAAGGATCGAATTGATCAACCTTCAGCCATTATTTCCCGACCCATTCGAAAATCTAAGACCAATAGTCGAGCCAGAACTCAAGATCAACTAGGGGAACCTGACTTAGGACACAGCACTTCACTTATGGACCGTTTGGTGCGTACAACATGCCCCGATGGTCATGAACATGACTTTTCCGACCAGATTGATGATTCATGATGATCGATGATTCTAATCTCTCTAGGGAAAGGATACTTAAGCTCTCTGAAGATTTGGGTCGACCAAAGTTGCCATCCGTTCATGAAAGTTCATTGATGACCCACACGGACAGCCCACGTGTGTCCTACTCCTTACCGCGATGGACCCGATCATCACAGCAAGGTTCGACGAACCTTGAAAAAAGTAGGCAAACGGTCATCTGTGGACCAGGCTGGATTCGGACGAACCTTGACGGTAGACAAAGGATCATTTCGACAAGAACAAGAACCAAAGAGTCATTTGACCATTTTTAGTTTTTGTTGCTTTTTCAAGGTGTGTTTTTCGACAAAATCTAAGTCTTTTCATATGCCTTTGTTACTATAAATATGTAATACTTCTTCAGCAATAAAGCAGTCAATTATCATCTTTGTTTTGAGTTAAACTCTTTGTTATTTGTAAGAACTTTTCTTTGTTTCTTGGTGAGTCATATCCAAGTTAAGCAAACCCTAAAATCTTTGGACTTGTGAGTCATTATCTAGCAACAACTAGAGATCCTTCTTTTGGTGGACTTGCGAGTAATATCGAGCACCAATTGAAGTCAGGAATATCGGAGGCCTTCCGCAACCTTCGTGCAACCCTTCAATCTACCCAGTTCTCTTTCGTGAGCTCATATCAAATCCAATCCAGTCGAGTGATCTTATCTAGGGCGTATCAAGTGGTATCAGAGCCACTCTTCCGATATTTTCTATTCATCCATCTTTCTCATCTTCCATTTTCTTCAAACACTTCTTCTTCTATCTATCTTAAATCCAGGCCCCTCATTACCATCCACTAGTTTTTGTTTTAAAAAATAAATAAAGATCTACGATTTAAAAAAATAAAGAGATTCAAGAGTTCGATTTGTGGTTTGGTGGTGGAAGAGAAAGCCTGCAGGCTGAGGAGAAATCCAGCCTTTGAGGTGGTTAAAACGAATTTCAAAACCAAAATCTTTTATCTTTCTATCTTGAGAAAATTCCCTTTGTTTGCTTGGAATTGTCCATTGGGATTGATCAGTTTTCTTAGAACCTTGAGTGGAAACTTGTGTGTGTTCACCAAAAATCCGAGAGAAACACGTGAGTGGGTGAGGATTAAACACTTGAGAGTTTGAGGTTATTTATCTAACGTTTTTGTGTTTAAGAAATTTCTGGAACCATGAGTAGTAAGGAAGAAAGAAGCCGACCCGGAAACTTATTTGCTGGATTATCTAACCTACAAATGCGTGCTTTGAATGATTCTATGACTAACTTGATGAATGCAGGTTTAGATCAAATCCATCAAAGGATTGATGAGCTTCAAGCCAGCCAACGGACTCGTTCCAGAACTGGAATAAGGAGAGATCGTCCAAGAAGGCGCAACCGGTCTGGTGAAGAGATACAAGAGGAGTATTCCCAAGAGGGCGATGGCCGATCCATCAACCGCCCTAGGAGAGTTCCTAGAAATCGAGATCAAGGTGATATCAATCCATTTGCTAGAATGTATCGTATTGATGATAGCTTAGGAGGATTGAAATTGAAAATTCCAACTTTTGATGGTAGAAACGACCCTGATTCTTTCCTTGAATGGGAAACACAGATTGAGCTTTTCTTTGATTGTCAAAAATTTTCTGATCTTAAGAAAGTTAGATTGGCTGCTACTGAATTCTCTGGCTATGCTATTAATTGGTATGATCAAGTTGTGACTCACAGGAGGAGAACAGGTGAAAGGCCAATCGAAACATAGGATGAGCTTACCATGCTGATGAGGAGACGGTTTGTGCCTACTCACTATCACCGTGACCTCCACCAGAAGCTGAGACGTCTAGTTCAAGGCACCAAGTCCGTGGAAGACTACTACCAAGAGATGGAGATCTTGATTATCAAGGCTGATGTAGATGAGCCTATGGATGCCACTATGGCACGATTTCTTTCAGGTCTCAACCTTGACATCCAAGATCGTATGGAGCTTCAAGAGTATGGTAGTGTGGAGCAGATGTTACACAAGGCCATCTTGATTGAACAGCAAGTCAAAAGAAAAAGCTACTCAAAAACTGGCCCTTGCTCCCAAACCGGCCTATGCTCCTAAACCAAGCTATCAAGAAAAGGTAAGCTTCCTTCCACAACACATAATGCTTTTAAGACTGATGTTCCTGCTCGTGTGGACAAAGGAAAGGCAGCTGAGACTTCTGGCCGAGCAAGAGACATTAGGTGATTCAAGTGTCAAGGTCTAGGACATTATGCCAAAAACTTTCCAAACCAACGAGTGATGATTCTCGTGGAGAATGGTGAGGTTGAGTCCGCAGATGAAAAAGAGGACAAGGAGGATTTGGGTCCTGTTTTTGATGAGGAAGAGGAAGCTTTTGATTACCCACATCATGGACCTTACTTTTTGCAAGGAAGACCTTGGATAATCCCATTTTCAATGAGAAGAACGACCACTTGGTCGATTGCTTTGGACCAACCTTTGATGCTGACTCTGGGCCTATCTATGACGATGAGGATAGTCTTAATTACCTAGCTTTTGGTCCACTCCTTGTCACTAGAAGATCTTGCTAATGTTTTGTTGTACATATAATATATCTTAGAACATATTAGAAATGTTGAATATTATTAAGAAAATTATTAGTATAATCCACTTATTTTAAAGTTAACTATGTAATATTTGCTTAGATTGTAATTTGAAAATGCAAAGATTTTAGGAGATTTATAATTTCAGCAAATATAAAAGGCTATGATTTTAGAAAAAAATTATACCTACACTTTTAGCAAACATGTATGATATATGAGTGATCATAAATTTGTAATGTTTATCAAAGAGTTGTTAAAATATGTATGATTTTTAAAAATGTAATTTTGGTGGTTTTGCTTTGCTAGAATTTTCACAAAATCATATAATATATTAAATTTGAGATATCTGGTTTATTAAGGGGATATATTGAATTAACACGTTAAGATGATTTTAAAGTGTTTTAGTTTTAGGGTGATTTTAATTTTTTAGTGGTTTAACTAAAAGAATTAAAATAAAAGAGAAATTTATATCTGATTTGGTAGATATTTTCCATAAATTTCAGAGTACTTGATATTTATCACATATATTATATATATATATATATATATACATGGATATATATCAAACGAGAAACCCCATAATTATATATTATAAGAGAACAATTCATAAGGCATAAAATTATGTATAGTGAACTTAAACATAAAAAGTTAAAACTTGTACGATACCGTTAGTGCATATTAGAAGACTTGATGCATGTGGGAACTGAAATTCGCACTTTCAATTTTCGTAAAATAAGGAAAGTCAGGAAACCTTAATTTTCCCAGAAGATCTGGATTATACGGGTAAACACACGAATACGAGAAGACAAAAACAATAGAATATCGATGATAAATTGCACATATGCTTTTCTTGATTAATAGGAACAGAGCTTACAAGATTTCACCAAAAACAAAATGAACAGATAATTGTTAACAAAGAGAATCGTAGAACAGAAGCGGAAAAATGTTCTAAGTATGACCTTGCTAGTCTAGACACTTGAGTTCTAAATCTTTCTAAGCTAACAAGAATTCTCTAAGTTACTCTCTTCGGATCCCTGCGCTTCGTGCTTTAATTCCCTATGTATGCCTTCTAGGTCAGTCGTCCTTTCCTTTTCTGCCCCTAGATCGAGTTTATCGCTTTGCGAAAATATTCAATTTCACGATCTTCGTGTTTATCTGCCTAAACTTGAAATTTATCTCTTCCTGAGAATAATGGATAGACCGTCATGGTGACCTTGGGCTCAATTTTGTCTGAAATCATAAGTGGGCTCTTAGACGCGTTTTAGGCCGTTTCTTGACTTTGAGCGTTTTTACAATTTCTCCGAGAAAAACCTTTGGTACGATGTTGGTTTCACAAGTAATTCAAATTAATCGTACAGTTGAGGTGATTTTGGTGTTAAGTCAACCGTTATTGTTTTATACAACAATTTGAATTCATACGAGAAAGCAAGTCTTTACAGTTTTTATTAGAAAACTCCAACGGTAACTCCAGTCGAGACAAGACAAGTGTGACCAAGGTTCAAATCCTGATTGGCTGATCCTACTCGACTGGTCGATCCAACTCGCCATCGGTGCATCCAACTTGGCATTGTTCGTGATTCCGATGCGGCCATTGTTACGAGGTCTCTTACTTAAGACCTTTCCTGAAATTATTCCAAGAAGGTTTTATTTAAGAGATATGATCATAGGCGTTGATTTTGATATAACCGTTTTTAACCCCAATAGTTAGCCCCCCCAGCTCGTACGCTTCGGGTGCGATTCTTGCAAGCGAGTGATGGTGTTAATCGGACTCTACAGCTAGGAGCGAATTTACCCAAAAGATTTTTCTCAATTATTTCAATGCAGAGAGGTATCTCGCCCTTACTTTCTTATAAGTATTAGACTCCATCCTTCATTCACTTCACGCTTTCTCAACTTTCTAAGTTTTTCTCTGTCTTCTTTAAAACTTCCCTCCACAAAGATGTCTTCTTCCCATAGTGGCCAGAAGAGTTGTGATGCTGAGATGAGCAAGGCCCTTCATCCGAGCACATCGGATTTCCCTGTTGACATGTGTGTTTTTATTGTTCTAACATGGTATGAATATCCTAAACAATTAACTATCAAATTAACCCTAATCTTAACACACAATAATACTCTTGCCAAGAGAGATCAAGTGTAGTACTGTTATGTCATGGATTTTACCGATTTTATCCATGATATATAGAATCTTTTAGAGTCTTTATATGCATTCGGTACTGTTTTCGAATATTTACAGGCCTGGGTACTCATTGGAAGCAATTGGAGCTTTTGGGCTATTTTGGAGCATTTAGGATGCTCAGCTAGAAACTTAGAGTCGGATCCAGTTTATGTGTGAAACATCTATCGACGTCACAGACCGTGCGTCGATCGATACCCAAGTCAACTGCGAGATTAATGAAGGCTTGAGAAATTAAAAAGGTTTGCCCATAATTTCCATCATTTGCAAGACAAGTCTCGGGCCAAAATTTAGATTATTTAATAGAGTTTTCTGATGCGCCTCAGTGCATGGAACCAGCAGATGCGGATAGGATGGTCAGATTACCTCAACTGAGGTTCACCAAGCCGTGTACACTGACCAAGCCGTGTACACTGACTAAGCCGTGTACACTGACCAAGCCGTGTACACTGACCAAGCCGTGTGCACTGACCAAGCTGTGTACACTTACCAAGCCGTGTACACTGACCACGCCTTGTACAGAATCGACCCGCATGCATCAGGGAAATGACCTAAAGCTGGAACCACGACCTAAGGATGGAATTGATCAACCTTCAGCCATTCTTTCCTGACCCATTTGACAATCTAAGACCAACAGTCGAGCCAGAACTCAAGATCAACGAGGGGCAAACCAGGCTTAGGACACATTATTTCACTTCTGGCCCGTTTGGTGCGTACAACATGCCCCAATGGTCATGAACATGACTTTTCCGACCATATTGATGATTTCATGATGATCAATGATTCTAATCTCTCTAAGGCAAGGATACTTAAGCTCTCTGAAGATTTGTGTCGACTAAAGTTGGCATGCATTCATGAAAGTTCATCGATCACCCACACGGACAGCCCACGGTGTGTCCTGCTCCTTACCCCGATGGACCCGATCATCACAGCCAAAGTTCGATGAACCTGGAGAAAAGTAGGCGAAGGGTCATCTGTGGACCTGGCTGGATTCGGACAAACCTGGACGGTAGACAAAGGGTCATTTCGACCAGAACAAGAACCAAAGAGTCATTTGACCATTTTTAGTCTTTGTTGCTTTTTCTAGGTGTGTTTTCCACAAAATTCTAAGTCTTTCCATATGCCTTTGTTAATATAAATATGTAATCCTTCTTCAGCAATAAAGCAGTCGATTATCATCTTTGTTTTGAGTTAAACTCTTTGTTATTTGTAAGAAATTTTCTTTGTTTCTTGTTGAGTCATATCCAAGTTAAGGAAACCCTCAAATCATTGGACTTGTGAGTCATGTCAAGCAACGACTAGAGATCCTTCTTTTGGTGGACTTGCGATTCATATCATGCACCAACTGAAGTGAGGAATATTGGAGGCCTTCCGCAACCTTTGTGCAACCCTTCAATCCAACCAGTTCTCATTCGTGAGTTCATATCAAATCCAATCCAGTCCAGTGATCCTATCTAGGGCGTATCATTTTCTATCTTAGATTTAAAAGGGAGAGAAGACCTAAGAGAAATGTGTCTTCTAAGTTACACACAAGTTATAGATTTGAGAGTTGTAACACCTTGTTACATCTATTGGAGAGAGAGATCTGATCATCATTACAGAGAAGATCTTGAACTCATCTTTTTACTCAGTTTATTCTATGCAATTTATTCAGACTTTAATTATGTTCTTTATTGTTATGTCTGAGTAATTCATTGTTAGATTTAGGGTTCTTCAATGGTAGTAATGTGTTGTTGATTTTATTGAATTGCTAGGGTAATTGACAAGAGGGTGTTTATGTATTTCAATGAAAACTCTATCAAATTAACCCTACGAACTACTCTTGCCAAAAAAAGGTTAAATTGTAGTATTGAGGACAAACAAAAGGTTAAGTCTGAGGAGTTGATATGTCATGAATTTTACCTATTTTGCCCATGACATATAGAGTGTTTTAGAGTCTTTATATGCATTTGGTACTGTTTTAGAATATTTATAGGCCTAGGTACTCATTGGAAGCAATTGGAGCTTTTGGGCTATTTTGGAGCATTTAGGATGCTCAGCTAGAAACTCAGAGTCGAATCCAGTTTATGCATTAACCATCGATTGACGTCACACACTGTATGTCGATCGACAGCCAAGTCGACTGCGAGATTAATGAAGGCTTGAGAAATTACAAGTTTTACCCTGAAGTTCTATCATTTGAAAGACAAATCCCTACCCGGAATTTAGACTATTTATTAGGGTTTTCTATCTTTGTTTTAAAAGGGAGAGAAGACCTAAGAGAGAGGGGTCTTCTAAGTTACACACAAGTTTTACAGTTGAGAGTTGGAACACCTTGTTACATGTATTGGAGAGAGAGATCTGATCATCATTACAGAGAATGAACTCCTTATCTTTTTACTTAGTTTATTCTATGAAATTTATTCGAACTTTAATCATGTTCTTTATTATTATGTATGATTAATTCATTGTTAGATTTAGGGTTATTCAATGGTAGTATTGTATTGTTTATTTTATAGAATTGTTAGGGTAATCTTCTTGGTTCTTTGTTTAAGTTGCTCTTAATACTAAGTTGAATTTGATCACCTCAATCTTAGAAGTTAGGGTTCCATAGGGCAAGCGAGAGCTCGGTTATAACCCTAAACCTATCTTAAACAATCTAAATAACTAGTAACAAAAGAGAGTTGAATTGGAAGTTTAGAGAACCCATCAAACCACAAAACCAATATTGTTTAGAATGAGCGTCGATCGATACCACCTTATGGACATCGATCGACACTCAGATGAGATGCGCGAGAGCAATCTTCTAAACTCTAAGGTTTGAGTTTGAGAACATTACTTAGTTAAAACCCTAGAAACCTATTATTCTACATTATTTAATTCTAACTAAGAATTTCCTCTAAGTCTAATCCCTTAATTCGATCTTCACTAACCAAATCAATCTTGAAATCACTTCTATTATTATTATTCATCTAGCTTTAATTTGAAAAACAATAAATCTATTGTGAAATCCTAGAGTCTCTATGGATTCGATCTCTAAGTAATACATTGAACCTCTAATCTGAGCGAGTAAAAGTGAGAAAAAATTAATTTGAAAGTGAAATAAAACCCCACATCAAGTACTTAGGGATCAAATCCACAGAGAGCAAAGGCACACAATCGATTTCTTATATCTAGAGACAAAACTAGGTAATTATATATTTTGGTAGCAATAAATCAGCTTAAGGAAATATTCCTTATTAGAAGGTATAGATGCAATATGGTAATATGCTAATAATGTAAATTTGTAAATATACTACTAAACTAACTAGTGTAAATGTTAATATGCTAGATCTAGGGTTTCAAGATTAATGGACGATAGGGAATAGGAAGCACGGAAATGTAAATATTCTAGAACTCAAATATTAACTATTCTGGCCCTTTTAACTCCAACTCTCGTATGCGAGCAAAAGGAAAGACCATCGATTAACGACTAATGCCTGATGTCGATAGATGGTGAAATCAGAAGGAAGTGTGAACGAGACCAAGCTAAATAAACAAGCTCTCGCATGCGCCTAACAACCTAGTTCAATTGAGTCTATTCTGGCACAGAACCTACTCTCGTAGTCGTCCATGTCCTACTTTCGAGATCCTAGTTAGCTACTCTAGAATGCAAGAATTGAGCACAACTCAATTGTTGAATATGAACTTACCCTAGCATTCCTACTTTTGGGCTAATCCATGATTGCTATCATTCAACCCTAAATCTAGTTGATAATCTGAGACATAATTAAAGAAAGAACAATAGTCTGAATATAATGCATAGATAAATACTAGGGTTCTAATACAAATCTCCCTAAGGAGTTATGAATCTTCTCCCCTAAAACTATGATAGAAAAACTCTCCTCTGTAGAACTTCTCTCCGTGACACATAAATATAAAATCCTAAAATTAGGTCACAACTCGTCCTGGGCATCTTCGTCATTTGTCTCTAACTTGGGCTTGAGATCGGCTGTCTGTGATTTGGTCTTCGATCGATGGCAAGTGTGTAATATCGATCGATTTTGGTCTTGTAACATCGGTCGATAACAAGGTTGTATCGTCGATTAACGATTTTCTTGTATTTTGACTCTCTCAATGATTAGCTACGGATATTCTCATTTAAATGCTCCAAAAGCTCCAAGTATCTCGATATGTCTCCAAAACATACTTGGACCTGTAAAAACTCTAAAACATAGTCTAGACACACATAATAGACACTAAATAGAGCCTATAACATTGACTAAAACTGGTAATAAATAGGCTATATCAACTCCCCCAAACTTAACATTTTGCTTATCCTCAAGCAAACGAAGCATGTGAATGAGGTTTTAAAAATCGGAGACTCACATATTGTCTAAGTAATTGTCACCCTACTTTGTTGCAACCACATCCTATCAAGTCAATCTCAGAGACTTTATATACCCTATCCTAGTATAGCAACCAAATCCATTATACCAACAACTTAGCAAATACTAGTTTGACTCACCCCTCTACTGTTTCATTTCTTTGCATAAAATAAAACTCAATGCTTTACCTTGGGATTATCGATCAGTGGACACATGGGCTCTTACCCCTGCAAGTATCTGAGTAACTAGGCACAAGGTCTTCTCTGGTCCCTTTCCTCTATATCTTCTCGCTTCTCTCAGTCAATGTCTCCTTTCTTTAGAGGGTAAATTTCTTTTAATTGACTAAGATATTTGGACAGACTTCCATGAATCAAGCTCTAATGGTGCATGCCACCAGATTCTGTTCACTTCTTTTGAAAAACTTATATATAGGTGTAGAAATAAAATTTAAAAACAAGTAAATAGCATTAGCGAACCTCCCCATACTTAAATTCTATTGTCCCCAGTGTAATCCGTCGGATTGGTTTATGAAAAATCAAATCATAAGTAAATAATATAAGTAGAAAACTCGATACCTCTCTGTGTAAGACAGTGTCGATCGATTGTAGGTGGGTGTGGTCGATCAATGGTCGCAATCCATTGTTAACTGATGGTGCGTCTATCGTGTCAATCGTTGCTTGACTCAAACAGTTTGCAAAAAAACAAAGTAAAACTCGAAATAAATAGTAGTATAAGGAAAAACTAGATAAAAACTTACTAAGTGGGTTGCCTCCCACTCAGCGCTTGGTTATAGTCTTAAGCTCGACGTTGTGAACTTTCTGACTAGCATGGAGGTGGATCAACACTTGGAAAACAAGCGTCTACATCTTCTTTGCTCTTCTGAAACCATGTACCAATGAAGCTTCTCATTACCTCATCTCCTCTGGCTTTCTCATTCTTTATAATCTCCTTAGCAACCTCCACAAAATGCAATCTCCTTTGTAGATTCTCAATACTGCGCTATAGCATTCGAAGTTTGGCAGCTGTAGTCTCTGATATATCCTCCAATTTTGGAGAAATATCTACATTCACCAGGCTCTGAGAAAAAGCAATCTCATCAAACATGTCTTCCAATTGTTTTTTTTTCTGTGGTTTTCTGTCTGTCTATCTTAATATCGATCAATGGCTTGATGGTGCCGTCGATCGATATCATTCTGTCTGCTCCAATCGCATGTTGTATTTGAACAGTGTCCAATTATTTCTTCATAGCATCCATACGTGTAGTTAAACCGGTGAGGCACTTGTCTATAGGATAGTAAACATCATCCAGCCTCTTAAAGAAATCATCCAGTGACATCTCTTGAGCTTTGTCGATCTCATGCACAATATCATCAATCTCTGCTTTGTTGTATGTCTTTTGTTTCTGCATAAACATAGCGATTTTTGCTGCATGTTCTGCTAAACATATGTAGCTCTTCTCAACATAGTAGCTCTCTAGAACTGATCTGATGTCTGCTTCTTGCACATTCACTACTCTTCTGTCAATATCTCGTGCATTACCATTATCATTTATGTAGATGTCATACTCATCTTTTTTTCCCCATGGAAAATTCTTCTGCCATCAGCATCAAAAGCTCTCCTTACATGTTCTGTACGACCGTCGATCAATAATGGGTTGATCCAATCGATCGATTTTGGACTTTCAGAACCATAGGCATTAGAAGTGCAAAATTGGTGGACCCCTAGAAAGGTAGTGTTGATTGATGCACGCTGTCTGTCATCAATCGATCTAGGATTTTTGGAAGTGGAGATATCATCATGGATCGGTTCGTTCTTCTGCTCCTCAATGTTGATCGATGTTTTGACATGTGCGTCGATCGATGGCTACTTCTATTTTCTAAATAATTTTCCTGATCCATTAGCCATAACAAGGGCATCTGCAACATCTTCCTTAGATATGTGTAGAATTCTCCCATAAAGAGCTCGTGCACGTCTCTCTAGGTCTCTAAAAATTTAAAACTCATCTGGTCGAAGATGACCAATATTTGTATCTTCTGTTCTAAGTTCTTGTTCTAGTTTGCGTCTAATGTTGTTCGATGGCCACGTGATGTCGTTGATTGATGCTCGATTATCCACTTTCTTGTTCATTACCCAGCCAGCGTCTTCCATTGCTAGGCCGCGATACTCAATCAGCTCTTCCTCTCTGTAATCTGCATTGTATGCTTCGTAAGCTTCACTTTATCCTCGGTATGCCTGATGGGTATCGATTGATGGTGTATGGTGACCATCGATCGAAGCTCGATAATCAGACTGTTGACCACAAAGTTTTCCAGCTCCATTAGGCCATCGCAAGTATATCTGCCACATCTTCCCTCATGACATGTAGAATTCTGCTATCCATAGCTCTTGCGTGGCCATCCGGATCTCTCATAATACCAACTCATCTGGTTGTAGATAACCATATTCCCTCTCGAGTTCTGCTGCTGAATCTAGTTTGGACTTGGCCTTAATATCAGTATTGATCGATGGTTTAGGGCTACCCTCGATATCATTTTCTCAATTCGATGGGAAACATGAAAAACACAAGCCTCTTCCATAGCAATACCATAATACTCAATTATCTCTTTTTCTCTATAGTCTTCGTCTTACTCGAGGTACGCTCGGTTGTGTTTGAAATCTGGATGGTAGGTGCTGGTCGGTTTTGTAGAAGGACTATCGATTGATATCAGAGGGTGGGTGTCGACCAATTTATGAGCTGCAAACGTGTCGAACGATTGTCTGGGCTGGGTATCGATCGATGCTCCATCTTTTGTCTCTTCATTGAACTCATAATCTTAGAAGCATGTGGCCACAAGCTCTGCATCATCACACAATTCAATCAGAATAGCTTTGTTCTTATTCTTAATAGGTTCATAAAAAATATTTTGATCAATTAGAGATAGATACAATGTGTTTAACTTCATATCACAGATAGCTCCTAAAGTGGCCATCAATACTCTCCCATGTAGTAGTGAAGAGTTCCAATCTATCATGATATCCATCAGATGGAAGTCTACTGGGACTAAGGTGTTGTTAATCTGCACTGGAACATCTTTTACCATCCCTCCTGAGTTCACTTTTAAGCAGTCTACGAATGTGAAAGAATCATTGGAGGGTTCCACTTTCAGGTTCAGCTATTCTGCCATAATCCTTGGCATAATGCTCACTTTGATCTAGTATCATAGAGGGCATTAGGGTATTTTTTGCCCTTGATGAAGCATGGAACCACGAATTTCCCATGATAACTTTTCTTCCTCAGACAAGTCCTCTGCTTCATCTTCTCTTTGAGATGATTGAACATGATATCTATATCATCCTTTGTCTCCCTTTTTCCCTGAAAACATCCACAATCTGTAAGTATAATAAGCTTCATCAAAAGGAATATCTAAAGGAATTTTGAAAACTGTTTTAGCAAAATTATCCATCTCTTTTTCATTGGCTTCTCTGCATTGATGTTTGGGGATATTTTGCTTCCTCTTGGAGTGTGCCTCGTCTTCTCTATCAAGATCCATGGCTTCAGATGTGTCTGTAATCTGTTCTGAAACTGTGACGGTTGGACGCACAATCAAACTCGTGTTGATGCTTGGCAGTTGAACTGGTCTTCTCATCTGTCGATCGATGCTCAAGTCGCATTGTCGATCGAAACTACTATCTCTCTATCAGTCAGTGGTCTCGTCTCTGTGTCGATTGACGTTAATCGATTCACACAAAGCCACTGATACTTTAGAAATAGTTGTTGAGCGACGCTCATCGCTTGGTGTCGATCGACACAAATGTGAAAGTCGAATGACATAGAACTTTGCACACAAAAATCTCCTTCTTGGAGATTATCTCTCTTAACTTCTTGCCAGAAATCATCATCAAGAAATTCATTAACGTGGTGCTTTTTTCCAGCCTTGATTTTCTCCTTAATAAAGCTCTCATGCCTCTTAATGTTCTCACTTGTTTGCATCACTTGATTCTCTGATTTCTTCACATGAGTGTTGAGGTTTTCGAACTTGGTATTGAAGTTGAGGTACAAAACATTTATCTTTCCATTGAAATCTACAGTCATCTTCTGCTGTCCCTCTAAAACTCTGTCAACCATTGCTTCAATCTTGCTTTCCTAAGCCTCTAGAGGGGGATTCTGGTAGTAAGAAGATCCTTAAGTCTTGTTGTTGTTGAAGGACTTTCGTTGTGAACTCTGATTATTGTTACTTCGTTGACCATTCCCATTGGATTTCCTGTTGAAACCTGGATTCCCTTGTCTCTGGAAACCATTCCCACCAATGTAGTCGCAAATCCTCTTCTTTATTCTCATCATCTCCAGACTCTATTGGCTTATACTTCTGCAAAAGTAACCTGCTTCTTTTGGTAATTTCTGAACACTATCCAATTTTTCATTGACCTCTTTAATCTGCTCCTTGTCAAAGCTGGAGTTGATTTCTTCCTCTCAAAATATGTGTTCTTGGTACTGCTGCTCGATGCCAGATTCTCAATCACTCTTGTAAGCTTCTCTAGGACTCCTAGTGGCTGAAATTCCCTTCACTAGTTTGTGTCCAAAGCCATCTGATATTTAAATCCAATACCTCTGAAGAAAAGTGCTAAGAAGCTGGCACTTCGTTGAACCCCGTGATGTGGACAATCTCTATGGTAAGACTTGAATCTGGTCCAAGAGTTTCTGAAAATACTCTGAAGGCTCTTGTGAAAAGATAGCAATCTTGCTCCTTAGATCTTCTTCTCTCGCGTCATCAAAGAAGTTACACAAGAAAGCGTTCTTGATGTCAGTCTAGGATGTCAGAGATTCTGGGTGGTAACTGCTTAAGCCAAAATGAAGCTTCTCCAAAAGTGAGTACTTGAAGAGCTTGCAAAGAGATAGTCCTCAGGGACTCCATTGGATTTAATAGCAATGCACTAGATCCTCAAATCGTTCCAAATGATCCATAGGTTGTTCGTGTCACAACCCATTGTAAGGCGTCTGCGATACAAGTCTGAAGAAAGCAGGATTGATCTCAAAATCATTTCTCTGAAAACTTGGAGGACGAATGGCTGATCTGTTGTCATAGAACTGGTCTGGACGGTTGTAGTCAGCCAGTATTCTCTTAGCAGCTTGGGTGTTAGCTTCGGGTTGAGCTACTGCAGCGTCTGCTTCTATATCAGGGATTACAGTCCCCTGATCGTCTATCTTCTGACCTGCTGAATTACGCAGATGACCGTTGTGGTCATGCAAGTCTCCATTCTCATTCTGAACCAATACTAAATTCGCAACCATTTGCACTCGTCTGCAATTTTTGATCGATGTGGGTAAGTTGTTGCCAGTCGATGATGTGTGATCAATGTCAGTCGATGCTCGAGTTCTAATGTCGGTCGATGCGTAAGAAGTGTCAGATGATGCTTTGTAGGTGTTGTCGATCGATGCTTGTCGGCTTTCTTTGCAGATCATATGTTCAAGTTACTCTGGAACTAAGAGTACTAGTTCTTGTCTTATATTGCTCCTGCTACTTCTTTGCATGCACCTGAAATCAAAGGAAACAAAAAGTTTAGTAACTTGAAAGTAATAACAAACCTACACTAAATCCTAGAAATTAAATCTAATGGCGATCAATGCTCCCTGGCAACGGCGCCAAATTTGACATGTGAGTTTTAATTTTTCTTGCAGGGTATATATATCCTAAACAATTAACTATCAATTAAAAAATAATCTTAACACACAAATAATACTCTTTCCAAGAGAGATCAAGTGTAGTACTTAGGGATCAAATCCACAGAGAGCAATAGCACACAATAGATTTCTTATATCTAAAGACTAAGCTAAGTATCTATATATATTAGTAGGTAAACAATCAGTCAAGGAAAAATTCCTTATTAAGAGGTGGAGATGCAATATAGAAATATGATGATAATGTAAATATGGAAATCTGCTATTTAACTAACTAGATGCAAATGTGAATATGTTAGATCTAGGGTTCCAAGCTTAATGGATTATAGGGAATAAGAAGCACGAAAATGTAAATATCCTAGAACTCAAATATTAACTATTCTAACACTTTTAACTCTAAATCTCGTATGCGAGCAAAGAAAAGACCGTCGATCGACGGCTAGGGCCTGATGTCCATCGATAGTGAAATCAGAAGGAAATGTGAATGAGATTTGATAAGTTCACAAAGCTAATTAAACCATATCTCGCATGCGCCAAAAAAACCTAATTCAATGGAGTCTATTCTGGCACATAACCTACATTCGTAGTCGTCCATGTCCTACTTTTTAGATCCTAGTTAGCTAATCTAGAATGCAAGCATTAAGCACAACTCAATTGATGGATATTAACTTAACCTAGATATCCTACTTTTGTGTTAATCCATGATTGTTATCATTCAACCCTAAATCTAGTTGATAATCTCAGACATAATTAAAAAAAGAACAACAGTCTGAATATAATGCATAGATAAAATACTAGGGTTCCAATACAAATCTCCCTAAGAAGTTATGAATCTTCTCCCCTAAAACTATGATAGAAAAACTCGCCTCTGTAGAACTTCTCTCTGTAACACATAAATATAAAATCCTAAAATCTAGGTCAAAACTCGTCCAGAGCATCTGCGTCATTTGTCTCTAACTTGGGCTTGAGATCGATAGTCTGTGATTTGGTCGTTGATCGATGGTAAGTGTGCAATATCGATCGATTTTCGTCTTGTAACATCGGTCGATAACAAAGTTTTGTCGTCGATCGAGGACTATCTTGTACTTCGACTCTCACAATGATCAGCTACGGATTCTTCTCTTCTAAATCCAAAAGCTCCAAGTATCTCCATATATCTCCAAAACATACATGGACCTGTAAAGACTCTGAAACATAGTCTAGACACATATAATATACCCTAAATAGAGCCTATAACATGGCCTACAACTGGTAATAAATAGGCTATGTCACTCGTCTTCCACCACCAGCTCCACCAGCACCGATCTCAAGCACAAGAACTGGTCTATCCCCTGTTTCTATTTATGAACTATGGACTGTCTCTATACCCCCAAGGCCTGCTCACTCAGGATGATCTGCAAGAGGCGCTTCAGGACACGGCACGAGCTCTTCAAGCACTGACTGACATTGTTCAGGATCTGATGCGCTCGGTTTCAGGTTAGTTTTTTTTTCTTCTATTTAGTCCTTGAATTATACTTGAGTTTTTAATTTGTGTTCTCACAAGCAGGGGAGAAGAGGTTTGAGATGAAGAAGGTCTATTGTGGGGGGAGCAAACTTGTATTTTACCTTTGTTTTGGCTGTACTTTTACTTTTGCGATTGCACCACTTGCTGCAATTGTATTTATCCTATATTTTAGACATTATCGGTTTAGGGGGGAGTATTTATGTGTATTGTTTTTTTAATAAATATGTATTAAGTATTTGAACCCGATGATTAGGATAATCTAAGTTTGTTTTTGGTTGCTTTGATCTTGTGAGTTTATGTCTTGGAGTAGATTTGTGTTTGTGTGGCTTGGTTGTTTTCATCTCAAGTATTTGTGAGACGCACAAATTAGAAAGGAGGATATTGAAGCTGTATGATCAAGATGGATCTGAAGTAGTTGATGAAGTGCAAAATGAACTACGATACGAGACAAGGAGTCGAGTTGAGTGTTAATAAGGATAGGAGCATTAAAGGAAGATTTACTGAAGCTGACAGTTGAAAAGACTTATTCGCTGAAGAACAAAAAATGAAAAGTTTCCACTGGGTAGATATTTAGGTCTACGGCTTTCCTCTAAGTATAAAGAGGACGTTGGCATTATTGTGGCCGGTTAACACAACAGGGAGAGAGAGCTTTAGCAAAGGGAAATTTTTGTACGTCCGAATAAGGAGAAGCAAAGAATCTAGGGGTTAGAAGCATAAGTAGTTCATTGAATCGTACAAGTTTGTGAATGTGTGAGACTAGTCAACAAGTTAAGGTTTGTTTTGAGCTTGATTGAAGAAGTGTTTTTAGAAAGAACTTGTATGTGCTTTTAAAAGAATTGATTTAGTCATATTTCTTGGAAAGACTTAGTTTTGTATTACTATGTGTTCTTGTTCTTGTAGCCGATACATCTCAAATTAACAAAATCCACTCCATTAAGACCACTTGCAAATCCCTTTCTCTTTAATCACCGTCGAATCCAAAGAAACCAATCACCTAATCATCGAGAATTATAAGGTAAGCAAGATCTTGGAGGAGCTTAGAACCAGATCCTTTGATGGAACCTCTTCATAAAGAGATGCCACCGATCATTACTGAACCTACACAAAGTCCTCAAATCAAAATCGAGAAATTTGAATCGTTTGTGTATTAAAGATACTTTGCAAAAACTGAAGCAAAGAATGATTCCCATTTATACAAACTATCAAGGATGACCAACGAAAGGGAGTGTCTTTACCTTCAACTTGAGTAATGAAATTAGGTTGCCTAGAAATCATGGTTGAGATCAAAGGAGAAAGTGAAGACTAAAAAGCACATCCAAACATATTGACATGGTGGTGTTTACTGTTCTAGCAGGGTATAGATATTCTAAACAATTAACTATCAAATTAAGTCTTAATCCTAACAACAAAAGAAAACTCTTGCCAAGAGAAATCAGGTGTAGTAACTAGGGATCGAATCCACAGAGAACAATGGCATACAATAGATTTCCTATTCCTAAAGGTTAAGCTAGGTGATTATATATATTGGTAACAAGTAATCAATCTAAGAAAATATTCCTTATTGGAGAATGTAGATGCAATATGGAAGATATGCTAATAATGTGATTATGGAATTATGATAATGATGTAAATATGGAAATATGCTACTAATCTAACTAGATGTAAATGTAAATATGCTAGATCTAGGGTTACAAGTTTATTGAATTATAGCGGAATAAGAAGCACGGATATGTAAATATTCCAGAACTCAGATATTAACTATTCTGACCCTTTTAACTCAAACTTTCGTATGGCGAGCAAAAGGAAAGACCATCGATTGACGGCTAAGGCCCGGTGTCGATCGACGATGAAATCAGAAGGAAGTGTGAACGAGATTTGATATGTTCACCAAGCTAATTAGACCAGCTCTCGCATGCGCCTAACAACCTAGTTCAATGGAGTCTATTCTGGCACAAATCCTACTCTCGTAGTCGTCCATGTCCTACTTTCGAGGATCCTACTTAGCTACTTTAGAATGCAAGCATTAAGCACAACTCAATTGATGGATATTAATTTAACCTAACAATCCTACTACTGAGCTAATTCATGATTGCTATCATTCAACCTTAAATCTAGTTGATAACTACTCAGACATAATCAAAGTAAGAATACTAATCTGAATATAATGCATAGATAAAACACTAGGATCCAATACAAATCTCCCTAAAGAGTTATGAATCTTCTCCCCTAATAGAATACTAAAACCTAGAACTGTAACGTCTATGTATGTCTGCCTCTTTCTTTTGGTGTCATACATAAAGTATAAATATAAAACACTAAAATCTAGGTCAAACTTGCCAGGGGTAAACTTGTAATCTTTTGTTTGTCTCTAACTCGGGCCTTGAAATCGGATGTCTGCGAATTGGTCATCAATCGATGGCAGTGGTCAGCATCGATCGATCTTAGTCATGTAACAACGGTCGACGTCAAGATAGTGTCATCATCGACGGCAGTCTTGTACTTAGACTCTCTCATGATCAGCTACAGATTATTCTCCTCTAAATGGTCCAAAAGCTCCAAGTATCTCCATATATCTCCAAACGTACCTGGACCTGTAAAGACGTTAAAACATAGCCTAAAAACACATAATATACCCTAAATAGAGCCTATAACATGGCCTAAAACTGGTAATAAATAGGCTATATCAACTCCCTCATACTTAACCTTATGCTTGTCCTCACAGCAAAGCAAGGCTGCGAAAGAGGTTTTGAAAAGCAAGGACTCACACGAATAGTCTAAGTATGAACTATGACCTTACTTTATTGCACTCACTCCTATCAAGTCAAGTCACATATAACTTTATATACCCTATCCTAGTATACGCACCAAATGACATTCTAATG
>CAJHQP010009461.1:0-22311 GCA_905132765.1 Moricandia arvensis
AATAGAATCACAAGATACAACCCTGATCGACGATCCACGCTTCACCCATGAAACATCCCTACAAATAATAATCTACGAAACCCTCTCAAACTATTAACTTACGCTAAGGGATTTGCTATGATGATTTTTCGCTTCTGTAAAAAGTTTAGAAATGAAGAAGAGAGACGGGTTTATTTAAAGAGATATAGCCACTTCCCGCAACAGGTGCTGCATATGGGCCAAAATCTTACGGGAAATCGAGAAAAATGAGTTACGAAACTCTCTCTTTGAGATTATTTCTCTCGTCGAAGTAAGTATCTTGGACAAACAGATGAAATGCGTGTTATTTTTAAAACAAACTACGCAGCATTTTGTCACAAACATCATGTTATTTTTTGGTTCGAAAATAGATTAAAAAACAAAAATAATTTGGTCCAAAAAAACATTATTGAAGATCCAAGATCCTAGCCAAACCCAATGCTAGACGAGCTGGATGGCAGCGCATGCGTGAAAAACCTTCCTCTTTCCCAATCCCAATATATATATATATATATGTATTGCCCATTCTTCTTGTTTTTCCGGATGTGGGACTTCCTCTTCATTAATTTGTGGCATAAGGTGTTGGCCCATTTTTTCACATTGGCGATCAAGATAATTAGCCCAACAATTTCAACTGCTGGGACCATAGAATGAGACGGAGGAACATCATCTGAATTCTAATTCCTCATCCATCAATGCTAGATTGCAAACCTGTTTGAAGTCTTTTACATCACCCAGCTGTTTGCTATTACTCCCAAGACACCTAGCCTAGATCCAAAGTTCATATCCACTACAGAGACAAGGGGAGAGAGTGTACCAGCATTAGTGAGGTGCAAAGGAGCAGAGGGAGCAGGGGAAACAAATAATAGTCATGGAGACTTGTATACTAGTTTCCTATATATATATATATATATATATATATATATGTTGTAGCACTTTAGTTTCCTATATTAGGACAATTTCGGTTTTCAATTTATTTGCATATATTAGTTTTATCAAGCGAAATAAATACAACATGGAACCATTTTCAAGTACTTCTCTCGAGCCTAATGTCCCCCTGCAACAAGAACCCCAGTGTGAAGATTATGGCGGCTGAGTGAATAAAGATCATAACTCATAAGCAGAGCCAGAAGATGATGTAATCGACACGGAGGCTGGTTTAACGCGCAAGTCATTGCTATAAAACTCTAGGGTGGAGATGATTAGAAAGCTTTGCAATATTTCATGTGACAAATCAATAATCTAAGCGGCATCATATTTTCAAAAGAGATAGATTGTTGTAACATCTTTATTATCTATAAATGTCGATCAACAAGCTTCCAAGAAATTGCTAAACAAAGTCAAAGTATACAATTTCACGCGTAATTGTATCAGGACATGTTTCATAACTGTAATGATTCACCACACAGATTCAAAGCTCTGTTTAAGCTACGGTCTAGAGAAAACAATTGACTCTTGACTAAGAGGGTACAGGTTGTAAGCAGATTCACAAGACGAAGGTATTGACACGAGGTAGTCAGAAGGCAAAGATGATGTCCCAATCTCTGACGATCGCTTAAACGTTAGTTCATCTCCATACACTCCAGGGTCTGCGATGATCTGTTCTATCTCTGTATCACCTTCAAGCATCTTCACAACTTCCGACATGGTTGGCCTTAAGGTCGGAGACTTGTTGGAACATAGAAGCAACACCTTTATCATTCTCTCTGCCTCCATCGGATCCAGAATCTCAGAGAAAGATCCTTTCTTCTGTAAAACAAACGCCTGATATTGAAAAATCAAGAATCAAGAAGCTTGTTAAGCACGCAATACAAAGAAAGCTAAGTTCTTGTGGGGCAAGTATTGGTCCATTACCCAATCAAGAAGACAAACACAACATTCGTTATCCGGTGTGTAATTAGCATTGCTCTTCCCGCTAACAAATCTCCATTGCCACCACACCGAAGCTATAAACATCTGCCTTTTCTGTTAAGTGACCCCTCATTGCATATTCAGGAGCCATGTATCCTCTGCAACCAAAACAACATTTTTTAACATGACATTCAAAAACATTATCAAATGTTGGATTCATGTACAGATGATTGACTATAAGACTGACATTGTTCCTGCAACTCTGGTGGTAAAGACCTTATTAGCCTTTGATTTCTTGTGAAACAAAAATGACCATTAGACATAAATTCTCTCTCTCTCTCTCTCATAGTCAACCTCAAGAGACTCTTGACATCACATGAGGCACTTGGCTTCAAGGGATAGATGCTCTGGAATCCCATCCCTTGTCCTCCTGATGATACCATTGCAGACATCACCATCACTTGTTTTGAAGGTTATGAAGAAGACTGCATTATCCAACAGCCTGACATCTTTCACAACTCCTCTGGTTTGCACAACAACCTTTCCCAGCTCCAGGGGCTTTGCACTCTCAAACACGCGCTGCAACACAACACCAAGGAGAGATTACATATTAAAAAAAATTGTCTTCAAAGTCTTTTGTTTTGGGTACTCACCGGGTCCGTCTGCATCTTGGTGTACAAGGCTAGCTCAGCGTAAAGATGAAGCCATTCTTTGGCTTGTTCCACCTCTGACTCTTTCATCTGGAGAAAGAATAATAATCAATGTCAGCAAACAAGAGAAGAGAAGCTGGGAATCAAAGATCAAAAGAGAGGGGCTCATGACCTCGTAATATTGCATCAGCAGCGTGCTAGTGGCAGCACAGTCATCAGGCAACCAATCGGGCATGCTGCCTTTGAAAAGCTCATCCACAGAAGGTGTGTCAAATCCACATTGGAATCCATCTTCCCCTGTGGTAGACATGAAAAAAATAAATAGGCATAGAAGATATATAAAGACCATTTTTGCATGCAATCATATTACCTCCTGGGGGCAAGGCCCTGCAGCGGGTTGTTATAACATGGAAGCAATCTTTATTCTCAGTGGCAAGCCGAACATTTGTTTCAAACCTGCAAGTGTAATTGCGTAGTGGATCCCTTGCCTCTATGGTCTGGTCATCAGACCGAGGCAGACCCAAACGTTCAAAGTGTGTCCCCTACAAAATCAAACAAGGTATTATATATATTCATATATATATATAATATATATATATATAATATGTATATCTTTCGTTTCATTTTACTTGTCGTTTTGAGAAGAAAAAAAAGAGAAATAACCTTTTCGAGATTGTAGCAATGGAGTGCGATTTTAGCAAGGAGCAGTGGGTGGGCATGGATAGTGTCCCGAGATCTCGAGTAATTGTAGCCGCCAGGGGCAGGGACTATAGGGTGGACAAGGAGTGAACGGAGGAACAAAGATTCTTCGATATTCAAACTGAGATGGAGGTAAATAGTCAAATATATTTGGCGACGACATAACCGGCGGCTTGTCCGGACGTGGAACATCATCATCAACGGATCCTTTCAGACGATCATCGAGTAATATCTTCCAGTGTCGCTTCAGCTCATCTTGAGGAGTAGAGGGCAAGTGTGTGATCACTGGTGGTCAACACTCGTGGTGGGGCCGTGGGGTTGAGAAACTTTAAAATCAGTGGGAGTGGGAGCATACTCAGGTTGTGGTGGATAAAGATAAAAACCATGTCCTGGCGACGGATTGCACGGCGGCGGCGGCGGCGGTAGAAAAGCACCGAGTTCCTTTTTTTTTTTTTTTAACCTCGGGGGTATCCCAGCTTGGCAGGACTAATCCCCAAAGGGGAAAGCACCGAGTTCCTTCAAAACAAATATGCACCACCAGGTTTAAACATAAAATAAAAATAGATATGACAAACCAGAAAGCAAGGCAAACTACCTTAACACTCAATGTGTCGCTGTCCTCTTTCCTCTCCGCCATTCTCCTATAATCAATCAATCCCAGAGACAAAATGAATTAAACAACTCTATCTATATATAGATCCCTTCTTACTAACCGACATTGCTTTTGGTGGGCTTCTCCAAATTTTAATAAAGGCCCAGCAACGATATCATTGCAATCGAACCCAATCTGCTATAATAGAAATATATAGTGCTTTGAAACCCGACCTCAATCCGCAGTTGAACCAGTAAACCCCTGATGACCCGACATAAATCTGGTTTGAATTTTGTGAAAAAGCCTAATATTTAAAACCCCGTAAGATCCCAGTAAAACCCAGAAACCAATATATAATTTCACCTCTTTTTTTAGTATTTAATTATATTTTTAGATTTTGTTTTATATTCTAAATTTCTAACTAAAAAGTTAGTATATAAGGTAATATTTATGTACTTTTGACCTTTATAAAATAAATCTCATTTTGATTACTCTAAAACTAGATGATTGCCTTTACTTTATATCAATTTTTTTTTGTTTCACTTCTCTATTACAACCAATGTGGGATAATGTAGAACCTAATTTAGTTAAAAATAAGAGAATTATTTAGTCTTATATGCTTGAAAATGAAAAACGATGATCCTTTTTACCAACATCAAGAATTTATTCCTCTCTTCCTTATACATATGTTGTATACATAATTTTATATTTTAAAATTTTAAAATACTTTACATAAGTATTAAATTAGCTGAAATAGTAATATAAATGTTATAAAATATTTTGAAAATCAAGTAACAAGTCGAAACAAGTCAAGTAGTTAAAATAAATCTATGTAAAAAAAATATTTTATTATTTTATCGATTTATGTCAAATATTGAACCGGTCCAAGATAAGACCAGTGAAATTTATAGAGATTATTAATTTATTGAGTATTAATATGTTATACGATATATAGTATGAGTTGTGGAAGCATTGTTCATATGTTTTTTAAACTATTTCAAGATTACCAAGATCACATATAATATTTTTTATAAAAAAGGTAAAGGTTAAACGTATGTTTAGAGCATGTTTATTGGGAATTCTTAGGGGGAGTTTTTAACCAAAAATAGTGGTAGGTCCTCCACTTTCCGTAATAATCGGTTCCAAAAATCCCTAATTAAGAACCGACTCTTGCATTGTTTTGTGGGCCCCACTGACATGTGGTGACATACGATTAGTTCATTTTTTAATTAATTTGTTTTTAATTAAACAAAAAAAAGTTAAGAACCCTAAATGGAGTTATAGGGACAATCATGCCCTTAGTGCGTTCATCATATCTCATGCACATCTAGGACATTCTATGTTTAGGATTTGTCTGAAGCTTCCCTTCTTTGACTTTGGTAATAATATCCTCTCAAACTTCTATTATTACCTAAGTAGGTTTTCAAAGTTTTAATATCGCATTAGTGTATTCGAGTTTGTAAAGACCTTATTAGCATTTGATTTCTTGTGAAACAAAAATGACCATTAGACATACATGTTATGTGCACACATCATTTGCAGACTTCAAATTTTTAACGTTAATCATTCTGTGCTAAACCAGATTGATCTGGTCTATTTGGTTTGATTTCATTTCCTCCTACTCACGGCTAAATCATGAACGATCTAGCATGCTATAAATATTTTAGAGCACTTGAATACTTTACACTTTAAAACCTTTGTAGTTAAGCCTTTTAATTCTGTTGACCTACTAATGTTACACATATATTATAATATATTACAAAGCCATTGTGCTATATACCAAAACTGACTAGCAAGTCAACCTCCAGCTCAGAGGATAATGAACTAGAACCAAAACAATCAACCAAGAGAGGACCCGGTATATAGAGATGAACTTGTTCACCATCTTTTCATTGGATGGATATGATTATCATAGTTTTATATTCTGACTTCAGATTCTCCTTTATTTCTATGATGTTGATGTTACTGCCATGCATCTCCAGCAGTTTCTCTTGTTCTTCCTCTTGCTCTTGCGGTTTAGCTTCTTGTGCATCATCATCATTTGGTTTCCTGATGGTAGACTGCTGATGAATAGCTCCACCACCAAACATACAAGTCAAAAGCCCCAACGTTCCAACAAATGTAGCATGCTTGTCCCACACAACCAAATTAATCACAACTGTCAACAGCTTGTTCACAATCCCAAGAACAGTAATCCCCGTTAGCTCGACGACAAGAGAACCCACAGGTAAAACCACTTGAATCACATACCAATCAGACTCCTCACTAATCTCATGCTTAATCTTCTTCAACTCTCCCACTATAAGCAACTCAAGCGGAAACAAAAGCAAATGGTACACTTCTGAGATAGAGAAGTCATCAACACTATTCACAAAATATCCAGTGTATGCTACTTGCTCTGTTGCACTCTCACATGCCTTGATCTTCATCATCATCAAAAGTCTACAGAGTCTATCCAATGTATCAGTTGTTAGTAGCTACTTTAAAAGCAATTGGATTCTGCGGGTATTTTTTTATTTTAATTTTTTCTAAAACAATAATTTTTATATTTGTGTTCTTTTGTAATCATATTTATATTTATGTTTAATCATTTATAAATAAATATAAAAGATTTAGTGTTATGTATATATATGAGTAATACATGAGTAAAGAGAAGTTTAAATTTTATATTTGTGTTTTCTTTTTAATATATTTGTATTTAATCATTTATTAATAATATAAAAATATTAATATAAGGATAATATAAGTAATAAATAGTTAAACTACACATTTATCATTTGGTCAAATTAACATAATAACAATGTCATGTTTGACAAAGCAAACTAAATTATATTCTCATTTGGGCCAAATAACAAGTTCTACAATTCACCTCATTTGGGCCAAATAACAGGTTCTATAATTCACATATACATGTCTGTATGAACATAATCTTACAAAACGGAAACTCGTTGTTTTTAAAATATCCTAAATTCAAAAAAAATATTTACCAATTTTACGTGGGCATAACTATTTAATTTTTTTTAATAATAAATTCATTGTGAAAATCAACATTGAATTACTAATCTATATATATATCACAAATGAAAATAGCAAAACCATTTGATTTACCTTGAATAGAATGTCAATTTTCATAATTCAACTAGGTGTCTCATTTTTAGTTTTTGTAGAATTTGGATACTCTCTGGTTTGAGACTCCAAATGTATATGCCATATTTTGTTCAATTTTTGTGCATTTACCATCTCTATGTTTTTCAAAAAGAAACCAGCCCTTTGTTTTTCAAAGTTTTTAGTAAAAGAAAGAAAGTATCTAAAAGCAAGATAAGTTACTCAAAACCGAATAACTCAATGCCCACAATAAAGAAAATGAAATTTCAACAAACCTGATTATGAGATAAACTGATGCTAACATCAATGATGAAGGTAGGCGGTTGAGAAGTAAATTCAACGCACATATGCAAGAGAAGTTGTAAAAGACTGAAACTCTGGCCATCTCAATCCCTTGATACAAAATAATGAGGAGACCATTGGGAGCTATATATACATGTGCTCATGGTTGATAGACGAACCCTCTTCGCAAACTACCCACACTTGAAGAGGATCGTTAGGATAAGATACTAGGAGATCAATGGTGACATAATATGTGTAGTACCTTTCATTGTAGAGATACGAAACATCACCAGCTAACTCAAGTAGATTTGTCAATAGTTTGGGTATCATCCACGGGTAACAAATGATTATTTCACCAAGATGTGCGAAGACAACATCCATGTGGGTTTGACAGCTAGCTTCAGGATAATTCGAATATTTATTCCAACAACAATCATATATAACTTACATGAATGTGTAATCAGCTATGACGGGAGGATAGAATCCATTGGATAGGTTATGATAAAGAAGTTCATGAACGATGTTCAGATATGCGTTTCGCACCGACACACCTTGTTCAATGTATGATGCAACATCATTTGGTTGTGGTACAAATCTGTGTTTAACCTGATCGAAAAAGCCTTTTGAGCTTTGACAGGAAAAGAATGAATAACAGCTAAAATGTCATCCATAGCCTTCTGCATCTCCGACAAAATGGAGGAGGAGGAAAAAGCCATAGTTGTTGATCTGACAAGGAAAAATCAAATATGTAGAGAGGAGAAATATAAATTAGGGTTCTTACGTGACAATAACTATTGAAATCGTGCAGCGAGTAGATCACGATTATGAATCTATCTATATTTGACAAGGAAGAGAGAATTGAAGAATAGATTACCTCTTCGTTGGGGTTTGCGAGAGAGAGAATATGACTGATAAGACGTCGGAGAGTGATGGAGATGGATTGTCGCGAAAAAAAAACAATTGCCACCTTGAAGCTATTTAGGTCTTGAGACTCTCAATGTAGATGCATAATTTTGTTCAGTTTTTGTGCATTTACTATCTCTATGTTTTTCAAAGTGAAACCAGCCCTTTGTTCTTCCATTGTGTGACCTAACGCGGCTGCTTTTGCTGCAAACTCTGATAGCTTTCCGGAGAATGAGTCTACAGATTCAGTTTCTTTCATTCTTATCCGATCAAACCCAATCATCAGTGTATGTAGTCGAGCTTCTTTAACACGGTCAGCACTAAAGTTCATCGACTTCAAAGCTTCCCACATCTCTTTAGGAGAGTATAGATCACCTATTTGCAGGATCAGGTTCTCAGGAATTGATTGGAACAAAAGAACAGTTCCCATGTCATTCTTCTTTTGTTCTTTTGATCCTGGATCAATCGATTCTCAAGCTTCATGAACACTTAACAGAGCTTTCATCCGCATAGACCATACTGCATAGTTTGAAGTGTTTAACATAGGACAAACGATTGTGGAGGGTACCGTATTCTTCTTCATCGTTGGCTTTGCTTCATCCATGACTTCATATCACACGATTTCAAAAGAAACCTGGAGCCCTGATACCAAATAAAGTCTTCAAAGGATCGTGGTGTGATGTAACTAAAATCGTGTATAAATCAATGTATAACAAACTTTAATAAAATGATTGCTTTGTCTGATTAATCTTTCTTAACTTTCTTCTCTCTTTTCTTATGAGTCATCTTACACTTACACTTAGATCTCCTTAGAGAGAGAGAGAGAGAGAGAGAGAGAGGGGGAGAGGGAGAGGGAGAGGGGGAGAGAGAGAGAGGGAGAGAGAGAGGGAGAGAGATAGAGGGAGAGGGAGAGAGAGATAGGTTGAATAGAAGCAAAACCTAAGCGAGAATCCATGTCCAATCAATTTCTCCATGAAATGCTGGTTACGTCGTTGAAGAGACTGTTGAGCAGCTTGTAGTTATCTTCAAAGGTCTGGTACGAAATTTCCTCCGCGAATTCGTCCATCGTATCCGTCTTTGAAATATTACTCAGACCATCAAGTAGGCCTGCAATTTAGTAAACGATATTACTGTAAGGACTGTTGTGAGAGAACCTTAGCTTCCTTGTTGGATCATGGCTTTTCTGTTGAGTTTTGTAAAATTAAAATAGTTTTTTGTTAAAAGAGAGTTACCATCTTGATGTAAGTGTAAAATCGAACTAAAATTAGATTCATTAGTTTTTTTATCTGCAATATGTCATTCACCTTATTCTCAATTATATATTATTTATCAATATGAAACACATTAAGCTTACCAAATCAATTATCACTATAAATTATATGCAAATCAAAGAACATTAACACTATATGTGCTTTAGAATTACTCCACGCCAGTCTTTTTTTTGTCCGCACTCCACCTCAGTCTTAAAAATCTTAAACATGAGATAATCATGTGGACACATTAAAACCAAACAGTGGCTTTATCTTAACAAAAACTACACATCATCATTCATCAATAGGACAATGTGCTTACCTCTTTGGTTAATTGAGATGGAGAATAGCATCATCTGAAGGATATACAATATTACAGTGGTGAGGATACAATCATAAGCTAATTAATAGTCCCCAAATCATTAAAATCAATGTAGAATCCAATTTAAAATTTTGCTCCACTCTCAGCTTCTTTAACAATGATCTCTTGAGGCAAGGGTTTTGTGAGCTTATTGATCTTCATCTCGGGTAATTACAACAGATTCTTGACAAAGCCTTTTATGAATAGGAGCAAGATCTCATGATGAAATCAGCTACGGAATCTCCTTTCTGTAGGTATTTTATACATCAAGAACATCGTTTTCATGACAACGACATCAACTAGCCAGAGCCAGGATATGCAGAAGAGCGTAAGCTTAGCGAACTTGAGCTCTATGGAGTGGTCGCATGCACAGCAATAGGCTGTTGTGGTTCAGAAGTTCCCTGATCTTGCTCAGTTGAAAGAACAACATGTGAAGCTTTATATACACAGGAACAAGAAGAGCAAGAAAAGTTTCAGGCACAAAATCTAAGGTACACAAACAAAACACCTGAATATCCTTTAAAATGATCTAAAAATAATCTTTTTTACTTAAAGTAACTTAAGCTCTACCATGAGTTCACGTGAAAAAAACCAGACATTATAATATTGTTTGTTCTTTCACATGAAAAATATGCAATCTAGCTTGGTCTAAGAACGTATTCAAGCTGGTTAGCACGCACGGATTCTCTCAAAACCTAATCATATGCTTGAAATACCTAACCATCTCCAAAGTAATAAATTTCTGACATTTTCCTTTTGTATATTACTTTGCATCTGTAAGTATATGTGATTGACTGACCCTGTCTCTCTTTCTTTTTGTGGTTCAGATTGCAACTCTGTCAGGTCACACATACCGAGTTTACGTTGCAGTCCCACCTGATGGAAAAACGATTGTAACGGAGCAGGGATGAAATCTTAAGGTTTTGGAATGTCTTCTCGTTCATGAAAGCTATCAGGTAAAAAACTGTTCAACTTATCTTGCATTAACAAACTGATATTTTCAGAGGAATAACTTGATATTTTCGCCTATACACGCAGAACAAGGCACTGCAGTGGTGAGGTGAGAATATCATGCCTGGCTGATTTTGAGATACATATTGGTCTGATTAATGTGATTTAAAACAACGCTGGCTCAGCGAAGTCGACAGGACAGCTTCGGTGTTCTTATCGGCCCCGCTAGACACTACCATTGTCGACCACCAATTTGTTTCTGTTTCTGAACATAACTCGAATAAGCAGTCATTTGAAACTCCTTCTGAAGCTTTTGTGTCTTCTACTCTATATGAAGTTGACGTAGAGAGAGTTGGTGTATCTTTTTAGAGTGGGCTATATGAGATACCATCGTTCTTTGCAATGTTTTAAAATTTTCTTTTAAATGTTACATGTTAAACTTAGTCATTATATCCAATCTCTATTTCTGGCCAAGGAACCAGAATACTATTAGAGAACTTGGGGTTGGGGAGGAGGCATTGTTTTCGCATTTACTGGTATGGAGATAATCGGTGTGTGCTTAGAGGCCGTAAACATTTACCAAACAGTTGGAGACTGCATATCGTAATATCTTTCACTAGAGTATCGACTTATGATCCAAATTTAACTAGAACTAAAAACAAATTCTACCTGTAGCTTTTTACCGCTTTGAGTTTATTGATTTTCAGATTCACAAAATAACCTTAGCTATGTTTTTATGCTCTCACTCTCACTCTCACTCTCACTCTCACTCTCACTCTCACTCTCACTCTCACTCTCACTCTCACTCTCACTCTCACTCTCACTCTCACTCTCACTCTCACTCTCACTCTCACTCTCACTCTCACTCACTCTCTCACCCTCTCAGCTGAATGATTGCATAGATATTTCTGTCCTAAATTGCTAATGTAGGATTTCATGTTATCTTTACCGGGGCGATGATAGTTGGGAAGTTTGGATTAATTGTTATTCCCTCTTTGCTCCCCACTACTATGACTTTTACAATGTTTGATTATTATCATAAGCAAAACAAAAATATTTAAACTTACACATGTTCTCGAAAGTGTTAGTCTTAATGCTAAAATGACAAAATCAACATTTATATGATTATGATGGCAAGATAACAGTTCTTCACTTTTTATGAGTTGATAAAAACAAGGGAAAAATCAACTACGCAACCCTTTAAAAATAGATATTTAGACGAATGTTTGAAAACTAAGCGTAATATTTTTTCTAAAAGATAAAACTTTTAAATTTTAAAAATTTGTATAAGATTTGTTAAATAAAGTTTAGATCAATATTAAATTATGAATAAAATTTAATATATTATCTAAGTTAGTTCTTTGAAATTTAGTATAATATATCTTAATTGAATCCTTATGATTAAAACTGAAAATTAGACAAATTTTGGAAGTCATGTAATATTTAACAAACCAAAAGATGATGAAGTATTAAAATATTTAATCAATATAAATTTAAACGTACCAAATCAGTGTAAAAATATATTAGGAAAAGATAAATATTTAAACATAATCTATCAAAAATTATATCTGAATTATAAGAAACTACCAGGTTACAAAACTCAATTGCTAAAATATTTTATTAAACATATAGAATAATGATTGAAAACATAATAATGGCAAAATCTATATCATACAAAGATAAACTTTTAATATCGAGAGGCAAGAATAAAATAAGGCGGAGGTTTACACCAGATATACAAATAGAAAACATACTATGAAATGAAAGAATAGTAAATAAATTTCATTGTAAGAACATATTTGCGGGAATAATTATATAGGATGAAAAGTAAAAACAGTACTTTTATAAAATTATTGAGCACTAACAAGTGGAAAATAAAAACATGTTAGTGATGAACATTTAATCCTAAAATTTATAAAGATTGATAATCCATATTAATTAACCATATACGATATATTTTAAAAATTAATAGAAAACAATATAAAAAGTTATTACTTGCCATAATACCATAATCAAATTTTTATTTTAATAACTCGGTATATATTACTCAAAATTAAATTCCAAAAAAAAACAAAAAATGTACATCATACCACATAAAATATCAAAAGAATTAACGACCAAAAAAAATCACATTAAACTAATTTTCACATTTAGTTAGTCACACTACTTATTTTCAGTTTCATAAATTTAAACTTATTGTATATAACAAGATATTGAACCAGTCATATTCTAATTTACTATACCAAAAATAAAGTCAGAAATATTAAAATTATTTAACCAATAAAAACTTATAAAAATACAAACTCAAACAAAACCACTCACTTAATAGTAAATGGATAATTTGAAAATACTATATTTATAATTTGAAATTTGGAAAATACTGCTTAATTTGTTCTTTAAAAACTACACTAATTTATATGTGAAATGACATGTTATCATGTTTGTTTTCAAACTAAAAAAATTAAAAATATTTTAAATTTAGGTTACTTATATTTTGAGATAAACATATATTTAAGGTAAACATATGTTAATCATTTAACAGAAAATTGATAATTTTCCAAACTGTTTAAAAGTCCATCTTTAGGGAAAAAATGAAATCTAATAAACTAAAAACCTACATACCTTACAAGCATAAGTCTATCCCTTATTCATCCATATGATCAATCTAGCTTTTTGTCTTAACTCAATATCTACAATTTAATTTTCTACTACAAATTAGATTATGAGGAGTTTTGGTTTTGAATTTTTTTCTATGATGCAAATTTTTATTATTTTTTTCTTTGCTAGCCTATTATCCTTTGAATATTTTAATTTGGTTAGTTTAAAACTTAACGTTTGATTCTGTTAACCACAAGATGATGGTTTAGTAGTAGATGGATTTGTAGCGTTGACCAAATCGGATTCAAAAGCACTATACTGTACTTCATTTTAATATTTTGAGAGAAAATTCTCCAGTGGACTATACTTCCGTTTAGCAATTAGTATGAATTTTTCTATAAATTCGAAATATTTCAGATTAATAAATAATTTTCTGATTTGTTTAACTAACATAAAGTAACCAAAAAATAGAGTAAATAGTATATATGAAAAAATTGAAAATGCAGAAAAATATGACAAAATAGAGATGTTTCACGTTTTATTTTTAATAAGATATTGTGTATATATTAATAGTATCATAGAAATAAAATCAATAAAATTCATTTTATTAGATTTTAGTGTTAACTATCTTAATAGTTATATGAATGTATATTATAATAACTTTGAATATTCATATTGATTAGTTTTTTCAATTTACATACAGAAAAGTGTAATTTTTAAAAAGCTTAGGGCATCATTATCGGTAGTTCTAATCTGATATCTTAGGTATAATTGTAATTAATTTAAATCATTTTAATGGGTTTAATCGTGGGACGCCGCTAAAATAAGAAGTCATTTGCCTTGTCCTAATGAGATATGTGTCCTTCTGGGATTGGGCGATGATTTTCGATAGGGGGTGACCTAATTTGTCTCTCTCATTCACCGTATCTCTCGTTCACCATCTCTCTCGTTCTCTCTCTTGGCGATCGATAAGGCAATTTTCTCTCAACGGCGCATCTCGTCTCTGACGGTTGTCCATTCGATGGATCTCCTCCGCAATCATCTCCACCCGACACTGGTTCTCTCGACGTTTCTCTCGAACCGTTTCTCTCGTTCTCTTTCGCGGCGATCCAAAAGGCGATTCTCTCTCAACGGCGCATCTCCTCTCTGATAGTTCTCCACTCGTCGGATCTCCTCTGGAGTCATCTCCTCCCGACTCTGGTTCTCTCGACGGTTCTCTCCACGGTTCTCTCGTTGTTATCTCAAAGGTTCTCTTGATGGTTCTCTAGATGGTTCTCTCGTTAGAGTATAGATTTGATGATATTATGGTAGAGTCTCAATATGTGTAGTATAGATTTGATGATACTGTGATAGAGTATAGATGTGATGATAGTGTGATAGAGTATAGATTAACAAGGTCCGTGTGTTCTGTTTTGATTTACTGATATGTGTCTTCTTTTGATTCTAAGGTTAATAGGTGAGGTGAGGTTCGTCTACAACAACCAGGTTTCTAAGAGTAAACAGCTGTAAGAGAAACAACCACTTCGTCCACAGGTGAAGGTAAATATCTAGTTTGATCAACTCTCTTTGCAACTCCCAGGTATATATTACTCAAAACTAAATTCCCAAAAAAAAAACAAAAATGTACACCATACCACATAAAATATCAAAAGAATTTAACGACAAAAAAAAAATCACATTAAACTAATTTTCACATTTAGTTAGTCACACTATTTATTTTTCAGTTTCATAAATTTAAACTTATTTTATATAACAAGATATTGAACCAGTCATATTCTAATTTACTATACCAAAAATAAAGTCAGAAATATTAAAATTATTTAACCAATAAAAACTAATAAAAATACAAACTCAAACAAAACCACTCACTTAATAGTAAATGGATAATTTGAAAATACTATATTTATAATTTGAAATTTGGAAAATACTGCTTAATTTGTTCTTTAAAAACTACACTAATTTATATGTGAAATGACATGTTATCATGTTTGTTTTCAAACTAAAAAAATTAAAAATATTTTAAATTTAGGTTACTTATATTTTGAGATAAACATATATTTAAGGTAAACATATGTTAATCATTTAACAGAAAATTGATAATTTTCCAAACTGTTTTAAAGTCCATCGTTAGGGAAAAAATGAAATCTAATAAACTAAAAACCTACATACCTTACAAGCATAAGTCTATCCCTTATTCATCCATATGATCTACCTAGCTTTTTGTCTTAACTCAATATCTACAATTTAATTTTCTAATACAAATTAGATTATGAGGAGTTTTGGTTTTCAATTGTTTTCTATGATGCAAATTTTTATTATTTTTTCTTTGGTAGCCTATTATCCTTTGAATATTTTAATTTGGTTAGTTTAAAACTTAAGAATTGACGAAATCTAGAATTAACGTTTGATTATGTTAACCACAAGATGATGGTTTAGTAGTAGATGGATTTGTAGCGTTGACCAAATCGGATTCAAAAGCTCTATACTGTACTTCATTTTAATGTTTTGAGAGAAAATTCTCCAGTGGACTATACTTCCATTTAGAAATTAGTATGGATTTTTCTATAAATTCGAAATATTTCAGATTAATAAATAATTTTCTGATTTGTTTAACTAACATAAAGTAACCAAAAAATAGAGTAAATAGTATATATGAAAAAATTGAAAATGCAGAAAAATATGACAAAATAGAGATGTTTCACGTTTTATTTTTAATAAGATATTGTGTATATATTAATAGTATCATAGAAATAAAATCAATAAAATTCATTTTATTAGATTTTAGTATTAACTATCTAAATATTTATGTGAATGTATATTATAATAACTTCGAATATTCATATTGATTAGTTTTTCAATTTACATACAGAAAAGTGTAATTTTTAAAAAGCTTAGGGCATCATTATCGGTAGTTCTAATCTGATATCTTAGGTATAATTGTAATTAATTTAAATCATTTTAATGGGTTTAATCGTGGGACGCCGCTAAAATAAGAAGTCATTTGCCTTGTCCTAGTGAGATACGTGTCCTTCTGGGATTGGGCGATGATTTTCGGTAGGGGTGACCTAATTTGTCTCTCTCATTCACCGTATCTCTCGTTCACCGTCTCTCTCGTTCTCTCTCTTGGCGATCGATAGGGCGATTTTCTCTCAACGGCGCATCTCGTCTCTGACGGTTGTCCACTCGATGGATCTCCTCCGCAATCATCTCCTCCCGACACTGGTTCTCTCGACGTCTCTCTCGAACTGTCTCTCTCGTTCTCTTTCGCGGCGATCCAAAGGGCGATTCTCTCTCAACGGTGCATCTCCTCTCTGACGGTTCTCCACTCGTCGGATCTCCTCCGGAGTCATCTCCTCCCGACTCTGGTTCTCTCGACGGTTCTCTCGTTGCTTATCTCGAAGGTTCTCTTGATGGTTCTCTAGATGGTTCTCTCGTTAGAATATAGATTTGATGATACTGTGGTAGAGTCTCAATATGTGTAGTATAGATTTGATGATACTGTGATAGAGTATAGATGTGATGATAGTGTGATAGAGTATAGATTAACAAGGTCCGTGTGTTCTGTTTTGATTTACTGATATGTGTCTTCTTTTGATTCTAAGGTTAATAGGTGAGGTGAGGTTCGTCTACAACAACCAGGTTTCTAAGAGTAAACGGCTGTAAGAGAAACAACCACTTCGTCCACAGGTGAAGGTAAATATCTAGTTTGATTAACTCTCTTTGCAACTCCCAGGTATATATTACTCAAAACTAAATTCCAAAAAAAAAAAAATGTACATTATACCACATAAAATATCAAAGAATTTAACGACAAAAAAAATCACATTAAACTAATTTTCACATTTAGTTAGTCACACTACTTATTTTTCAGTTTCATAAATTTAAACTTATTGTATATAACAAGATATTGAACCAGTCATATTCTAATTTACTATACCAAAAATAAAGTCAGAAATATTAAAATTATTTAACCAATAAAAACTTATAAAAATACAAACTCAAACAAAACCACTCACTTAATAGTAAATGGATAATTTGAAAATACTATATTTATAAATTGAAATTTGGAAAATACTGCTTAGTTTGTTCTTTAAAAACTACACTAATTTATATGTGAAAGGACATGTTATCATGTTTGTTTTCAAACTAAAAAAAAATTAAAAATAGTTTAAATTTAGGTTACTTATGTTTTGAGATAAACATATATTTAAGGTAAACAGATGTTAATCATTTAACAGAAAATTGATAATTTTCCAAACTGTTTTAAAGTCCATCTTTAGGGAAAAATGAAATCTAATAAACTAAAAACCTACATACCTTACAAGCATAAGTCTATCCCTTATTCATCCATATGATCAATCTAGCTTTTTGTCTTAACTCAATATCTACAATTTAATTTTCTACTACAAATTAGATTATGAGGAGTTTTGGTTTTGAATTTTTTTCTATGATGCAAATTTTTATTATTTTTTTCTTTGCTAGCCTATTATCCTTTGAATATTTTAATTTGGTTAGTTTAAAACTTAAGAATGGACGAAATCTAGAATTAACGTTTGATTCTGTTAACCACAAGATGATGGTTTAGTAGTAGATGGATTTGTAGCGTTGACCAAATCGGATTCAAAAGCACTATACTGTACTTCATTTTAATATTTTGAGAGAAAATTCTCCAGTGGACTATACTTCCGTTTAGCAATTAGTATGAATTTTTCTATAAATTCGAAATATTTCAGATTAATAAATAATTTTCTGATTTGTTTAACTAACATAAAGTAACCAAAAAATAGAGTAAATAGTATATATGAAAAAATTGAAAATTCAGAAAAATATGACAAAATAGAGATGTTTCACATTTTATTTTTAATAAGATATTGTGTATATATTAATAGTATCATAGAAATAAAATCAATAAAATTCATTTTATTAGATTTTAGTATTAACTATCTTAATAGTTATATGAATGTATATTATAATAACTTCGAATATTCATATTGATTAGTTTTTCAATTTACATACAGAAAAGTGTAATTTTTAAAAAGCTTAGGGCATCATTATCGGTAGTTCTAATCTGATATCTTAGGTATAATTGTAATTAATTTAAATCATTTTAATGGGTTTAATCGTGGGACGCCGCTAAAATAAGAAGTCATTTGCCTTGTCCTAATGAGATACGTGTCCTTCTGGGATTGGGCGATGATTTTCGGTAGGGGGTGACCTAATTTGTCTCTCTCATTCACCGTATCTCTCGTTCACCGTCTCTCTCGTTCTCTCTCTTGGCGATCGATATGGCGATTTTCTCTCAACGGCGCATCTCGTCTCTGACGGTTCTCCACTTGATGGATCTCCTCCGCAATCATCTCCTCCCGACACTGGTTCTCTCGACGTTTCTCTCGAACCGTCTCTCTCGTTCTCTTTCGCGGCGATCCAAAGGGCGATTCTCTCTCAACGGCGCATCTCCTCTCTGACGGTTCTCCACTCGTCGGATATCCTCCGGAGTCATCTCCTCCCGACTCTGGTTCTCTCGACGGTTCTCTCGATGGTTCTCTCCAGGGTTCTCTCGTTGCTTATCTCGAAGGTTCTCTTGATGGTTCTCTCGTTAGAGTATAGATTTGATGATACTGTGGTAGAGTCTCAATATGTGTAGTATAGATTTGATGATACTGTGATAGAGTATAGATGTGATGATAGTGTGATAGAGTATAGATTAACAAGGTCCGTGTGTTCTGTTTTGATTTACTGATATGTGTTTTCTTTTGATTATGAGGTTAATAGGTGAGGTGAGGTTCGTCTACAACAACCAGGTTTCTAAGAGTAAACGGCTTTAAGAGAAACAACCACTTCGTCCACAAGTGAAGGTAAATATCTAGTTTGATTAACTCTCTTTGCAACTCCCAAGTAATATAGTTGGTTTATTAATGAAGTAAATTTCTAGTTTGATTGCAACCAAAGCATTTGTAGTTGAACTCTTTTATCAGTAATGAAGTGAATGCACTTGCTAGTTGATTGCAATCTCGACTTCTTGTTTCTATACCGAATTGATAGTTTAGTTTGTTTGCAAGGATAGTTTGTTTGGTAGTTAATACACTTGGTTGTTAATTTGACTTTCACCTATTAACTGTGATGTGTAGTGTGGAGTGTTATGGTTTTGTAGGGTAATAACTGTGATGTAATTTTGTAGTTAGGTCATTATGATAGTGTTAATTAGAATCTCACATATTAAACCAGCCTCCCAAATAACGATTTAAACCCCAACATCTTCTTTCTCTCTTATTCCTTCTGTCTTCTTGGATTCTATGGATCCAAGGTTTCCATATAGCCAGTCTGCTGGATATATGGGCCTTCTTCACTCTCAACGGAGTGTTCATCATGAGAACCCTCATTCTCAACAAAGTGTTCATCACGAGAGCCCTCAATTCAGTTCGCAGATTCCTCAATACAGTTCACAACAAAGTGAGGCTCCAACTCCACCTACAGAGACACCCGTGGAGCGTGTGAGGAGACATCAATGGAACCCAGCAGAGGACGAGATGCTGATTAGTGCGTGGTTAAACACATCTAAGGATGTCATTGTAGGCAACAGTCAAAAGTCTGGAACATTCTGGAAGAGAGTAGGAGATTATTTCTTCGCAGCTCTGAATGGTGGAGATGGTGGTGAAAGTAGGGAGCATCTCCATTATAAACAGAGGTGGCACAAGATAGTTGATCAATGTAACAAGTTTTGTGGTGCTTATGCGGCTGCAGAGAGACAAATAAGTAGTGGTCAGAATGATAATGATGTTCTTAGGATGGCCCATCAGATCTTCCACGCTGATCAGGAGTCCAAATTTACACTTGAGCATGCGTGGTGTGTGTTGAGGTATGAGCAGAAATGGCTTAACCTCAACAACACTAAAACTTCTGCAAGTTCAAAAAGGAAAACCGTGGAAACAGAGAACGACGGTGTTGGTGAAGAAGAGATACGACCGAAAGGTGTGAAGGCAGCAAAAGCTAAACGGAGTAATGGAAAGGGGAAGTCTGTTGATGATGTAGCTTCGGTTTGGGAAATGAGGAAGGAGGATTTAGACAAGAAAGAGAAACTTTCGAAGCTAGCCATCTTTGACACTCTTCTAGCCAAAACTCAACCCCTTACTGAGGCTGAAGAAGTAGCCAAAAACAAGCTACTTCTCAAGTATATCTAGAGATGTATCTCATTCAATATAAAGAACTAGAACTCTTCTTTTAAAAGTACTTTGCTTTTATGTTTTTTTCTGTTTGTAATATGATCGGTTTCTATGTTTGTAATGTGATCGGTTTCTATGTTTTTAATGTCAACTCTGCTTCCTTGTTGCTCTGTATGTGTACCTTTATAATTTAGTGAATTTTCATCTTTATAAATACATGTCTACTCAACGTTCACCATTGTTGCAGGTCTCTTTACACATGTCTTGATTACAGCTATAGCCAACCATCCTAGTCTGCGGAGTTTGGTTGTGATGACTCAGACAGTGCCTCCAATGAAATTGAAGCTCTGATTCAGCAAGACCAAGCTGAACTAGAATCTCTTCTACAGCAAGACCAAGCTCAGTTAGAAGTTGTGGATCAGTATGACGAGGCTCAGTTAGAGAACTTGATCTCTGAGGAGTTTGTGTATCCTCCGCAGCCTGAGGTGGAATTCGGATTTCCACGTACATGCTATTGTGGGAGTCAGCCTCGGATAGCTACGTCTTACAGTAGAACCGATCCAGGACGCAGATACTACACATGTCATAATGTTGATGACGAAGAGTGTCACGTGTGGAAGTGGTGGGATGAGGCTGTAATGGAGGAGATGCGAGCCGCAGTACGACACACTTCACAGTTAGCCGAGAAGGTAGATTCTCTTAACTTGTATACTGACTATGACACTGAGCAGAAGATTGTTAGACTAGAGAACATGATGTGTGAGTTGGCCAAGAGTAAATCAAGTTCTAGATTTGATCTCTTTGTTGCGGTTATGGTTATGGTCTTAATTTTCAATGGTATCGTCCTCATCTTCATATGAGCTATGTGTAATGAGCTATCTTGTGATGTGTACTTGTAATGTGTACTTGTATTTGGAAAATGTTATGACAAAGAAAGGCTCAAGTTGTCTCCTTTCCATCCATTTTTCTTAACTATATCAACCAAACAACAACATTCATCTAAGAAAAGAGCATAGTAACACAACGGAATCAAGATCAACACATAAACCTTAATTGTATTAGATGTAATGTTCGACTTATATAGTCTACTCTACACAATATCACACATGTTCCATATGTGTAGTTGTTTTGTAACCACTTGTACTTGTGAGACAAACAACCCAATTGGTAGGTGTAACCACTTCCATATACATCATATACTCGTGTTAAAAATAGGTAGGTGTAACCACTTTCATTATATTCTCCTTTAAATTACAACTTCTCTACGTCTCATATCAAAAACAAAGAGTATCCATACATTCAAACATTTCTTTTTCTTTTCATTCAAAATGGCCTCTTCTTCCCATTATCATTACCACAAAGAGGCTGATGATGAATTTGAATCCATGTTTGAAGAATTCTTACAAATCCCAGATATTATTCACGAACCAAAAGAGCGAAAACAACATATTTTTATTGAGAGAAACCGGGAAGAAGGCGACATGAAGCTTTGGAATGATTATTTTAGCGACACTCCGACATTCCCACACAATATTATTTTGGAGACGGTTTCGGATGAATAAGACATTGTTCTTGGGTATTGTGCATCGTCTCTCCCAAGAAATCCCAGATATTATTCACGAACCAAAAGAGCGAAAACAACATATTTTTATTGAGAGAAACCGGGAAGAAGGCGACATGAAGCTTTGGAATGATTATTTTAGCGACACTCCGACATTCCCACACAATATTATTTTGGAGACGGTTTCGGATGAATAAGACATTGTTCTTGGGTATTGTGCATCGTCTCTCCCAAGAAATTGAGTATTTTCAACCGAAAGAAGATGCAGCTGGACGGTCTAGCCTATCTCCGCTCCAAAAATGTACCGCAACAATTCGTCAATGGGTAGTG
>CAJHQP010009462.1:0-22311 GCA_905132765.1 Moricandia arvensis
ATACATGCATGCACACGTGATTCACGAAAACTAAACGTGAGAATAATAAAAGTAAGGTTTCACCATGCCCCAGCTGGTTCTGCCTTATGTCTTGTTTCTGTTGTTGTTGGGGCTGCTGCTTCCGCTGCTTTTATTGCCTCGCATGCACTTCCCACCCTTGTTGTTGCAGGTCCATTGTGCAGTCCCTACCTCCCTCACAGTTTCAAAAAGGAGTTAACTAACATTTCTCAATGCTGCTGCCAACGGAACTTTTTGTGTTCAACAAAGGTTTCGAGACCATTGACCGTCTTGTCCCGCCTGCACACGGGGATTGAATACGACAATCTGTTCATTCGGCTTGGATTGGAGAAGGGAAGGGACGTGTATTGAGTTCAGGAGATTTTGAAACAGCTTGGCAAGAGCCACCTCAACCTCACCCATCAAATCAAGGACCTTGAGGATCATATTTGCCTTTGGTTCACCAGCGTTAACAAAGCTAGATCGTTGCTTCTTGAAGAGATCCATCTTTCCCGAATGTAAGCTTATCATTTTTTTCATATGCTTGTTAGTTGGTCATTACCTAATTCACATGGGTATGGAGAGATTGCATTCCCGGTCGGCTCTTGGCTCTGAAAAGACGGTTGTCTCTTGCGAAGATGGATCTTTCTCCGCAGCATTACTGGACTATCCTTTTATTATTTCACTATATTTTTATTTGTATAGTTCACGCCGGCTTCGTAGGTTTATTATCAACAATTTGTTTTCATGTAATGAAGAACACGTCAAAAAGAGAAGTTTGAGACATGTAGCATTACACTTTCTACAAAAGAGAAAGGTGAAAAGCAGTGATAATATTGTCTCTATTTCACCTACACAAATTTCATATCAGCTTTATTCAAATATCTCCCTCATCTGTTAGTGTTCGATCTTCCTCGATATCCACCAAGTCTTCTTCCTCACTTTTTTTACCGGCTTGCTCTTTCCAATATGCTACTAACTTTTTCAATCGCACCATCTCTTTGGATGAAATATGTTTGCTGGGATCATTCACGATCGTTCTCACTCTCGATGCATATCTGACAAGAACCATTTCATAAATCTTAACACTCGAATTTGACACTTGTATCTACATTATATATGCGAGCTTGAAATTGTAGATATATGGGAAGTCATGACTTACATAAGAGAATTGTATGTCTCGTCCAAATTTGATTCGGCTGGAGACACATTTACAAACATTAACGTCTTGGCATTGCCGCCCAATGAATCGCTCATCAACATTGTTAACTTGTGATTCCTGTAAGGAATATGCTGGTTGCCCGAAGATAAAGCACCTATAACATCACCTAATGCAGAAAGTGATTTGTTGATACTTTGAGCTTCTTTGAGTTGGCAACCAGCAGAGCCCGACTTTTTTACTCTCTCAGAACCAGCAAGATCCACAAAACTCAACTGCAAATTTAACAAACAGAGGATCAGAATATTATAGAATATGCCACCATGCAAATAACAAATGCACATATAGCCCACGAAAAGGATAAAGTGGGACACAATTTATGAACAATAAGAAATATAATCGTTGTCTCATCCTTATTGTGTTACAGCGCTAAGGTTTATCACTGTGTACCAGACCAATGATCTGAGCACCTACGGTTGAAGACAGTGAACTAATTTTCTTTAGTACAAGATAAATGTAACTTATATTTTCTCTCAGGTAAGCATGAATAGTTAAAGAACTCTTATTTCCTTGACAGCCGCCCTGAATGTTTTATAAGTTTGAGAAAAAAATTGTGTCAATAATCCTTAAAATTGTCACCTTGCCCCTCGCAGCAGACTGGGTTTGAAGATCGATACTTTCGATAACAACCGAAAGTATTAGGTGTGATCTTGAGCTTTCTTCATTCATGTTTGTTCCAGAAACATGACGTCGTTCAGATCCTCTTTCAATAATAATTCGCAGCTCCTCCAGAGTTGATATAGGTATAGTCGTCACATTTTCGACAAAGACCATACCCTGAGAACATATTTTATGCGTGATATCAAATCTATGTGTCCACAAACAAGTTAGATATATATATCACATTACCTTAGAATCTTTTTTAATATCTAGTTTCAAGCGTCTTGCACCTTTTGGTAACAGAAGGTCTACAAGTGTGTCTTGATAAAGTTCCACCATATATACCTGCATAATTTCTTGTCTGTCATTCGATGTCAGAATCTTTGATCACAACTTACGTATTAGGATGACAAACTACCTTGAGAGAAAATGAAAATCTGTTGCTATCTCGCTTTAATATTTTGAAAAGTTCCTTCGTAGCTCGAGGTGTGAGTCCAGGATCGGTCTCATGCCCATAAATAGTGAAAGTTTTTCCAGAACCAGTTTGACCATATGCAAAGATGCAAACGTTATACCCATCTACAGCCGACTGTATCAAATACTATTAAAGAAAAATGATATTAGTTCCCAAAACAAAATAGCAAATGATGAAAGAGAAATGAACATAGTTACGTATCACAATACCTTTGTGTCTTCAAAAACCTCATCTTGGCTAGCACGCATGTCAAATACACGATCATATATGTGTTGCTTTCTTTTGTCGTCTTTCCAGGGATGTTCGACTGTAAACTCATCCACACTTGTTAGCATTTGTTTTTCCCTCTCTGAACTCTCTTTTTCGTTTAGAGGCCTTATTCGACAGTATACTCTGATTTTTCCCTTCATATCTACAATAAATACAAAAAGAATATATATATACATATATATAAACAAGTTCCGAAAACCCAGCAATGAATCTTATTGCAACTACTTGAGCATCATTTTACCTTCTATGGTATTATAGTATCTTTTCCTTAGAACTTGTTCTTCCTTGTAAAGTATTTCTAGCTCAGCAAGTTGGGCTCCTTGCATCTTCAGAATGGCAGCTGTTTGCTCATTCTTTCTGTCAATGTCCTACAAACATGATATTGGAATGGAACATCTAACCTTCATTTTATATTTTTAGCTAAATCATGAAAATACATTTCCATCATTGAAACAAAAACAGTAATAAAACGATGAAGAGGACTTAAAGAGTACAAATACCTCTTTCATTTCTCTTAACTCCTCAAGCTCTTTCAAGTTATTCTGCAACAGCAACATATCAGTAGTCTTACTTTCAATCGTAGACTCAGCATTACCCAAGTCTTGAGTAAGGACATCAAGCTTCTTTTCAAGTTCAGAAACTCGAAGCTTTAACACCTTTCTTTCTTGTTCATGTCTCTTTTGGTGAATTTCAGCCTGAAATGTTCAAGACTCAGCAATACGTTAGTATTTCCTACTTACCAATTTAAAATCGTCCATAAATCTAATAGATCATATTCACCTCCTCTGTTTTCTTATTTTCGATAATGAAAACACTTTGCTCCAATATTTTGTTCTCACTCAACAACCTCTTTGAATTCTCAACTGCAATGTGCAATTCCTTATTCCGAACTTCTAACTCGGTTTGGATTTTGTATAATCTCTGTGATATAATATTCTTTGTTTTAGAAAAACAGAATCGCTTACAAAGAAAAACATAATCTACTCAATAATTACCGCACACCCACTATGAACCACATTTTAACACATGATATATATTCACCTGATTAGTCATGTCAGTTAATTCTGATTTTGTCTCTTTACTTGATTTTGTGTTGCCCGACTTTGCCAACATTGCTTCCATTCCTCGCAGCTCAGACATCAAAGTCTACAGTATATAAAATGAATAAATAAACAGCTCCAACCAAGCAAAAGAAGGAAGAGAAGGTTATGTTGTAACTACTTGAATAGTTGTTCCTTTCTCGTCACACAGCGACTGAAGTTTATCACGGTCTACGGTAACCTCCAACATTTTTTTCCGTTGAAGCTCTAAGTTATTGCGTATGGCTTCTAACTCTTCACGCAGAGTAACTTCTTGCAGTTGTTTCTCTCGCAGTTCATGCATCAACTATACAACATGAAAATGTGGTTGTAGTTCATCAGCATCAAGTCTAAAGAAAAAAAACGCCAGAAAACAACATTCCACATACAATAATATGAAAATAGTGAGGAAGGGGTGAAAAGTATTACACTATCTCACAACTGTTAGAGATAACAATCCATGATAAATCTAACTGTACAATCTTATTTCATGGTTCCTACATAATTAGTTTTCCCTCTATAAATTCCATTTTACACGACCAAGAAACATGAAATCTCAAAGAAGATGTACCTTATCATTCTTTTTCTGGGAATCTTCAAAAGCCTTTGACAAATCTTCCACACGTTTTTCATTCACTTCAAGATTTTTTGGCTTAGAACTGCATGATATATCTCCATTAACCATGCTATTGGCAGCATATCGAGCTTTGGAGTAACGACGCAACATAACATCATTTATATGTGTTTGTAAAGCAACGCATATTTCTTCTCCCTACGAAGAATAAACCGGTGGATCACATTTACAAGTTGCCCAAATCTATTATCTGTAAATAACTGCAATAATAATGATCCTAAAACAATGACGACTGAACCTGTTTTGTCTCAAACTGAAATATGTGAAGAACACCAGCAACTCTCATTTTGAAAAAGACAGCAGTGTTGCTGCTGCCAAATTGCATTATGTCACGTAATTCAGCTGAGTGCAGATATTCTTTAGGAACCGGTCGAAAAAAGTGAACCTACAAGAAAGTAACAACAAGTTCAAATCCAACAAAATACATTAGAATTCCAAAGAACAATAACATTATAAAAGAATCATAAGTATAGCGTCTACTTTGAAAACTCACCCCACGTTTGTTGATACCCAAAATAATTCGTCCAGGTAAAAGGCCAATCGGATCATCTATCTTGCGTACGCTGAAAAACACAGAATTCCCATATGGCAGTGCTTTCAACATACGTAGAAATTGTTGTCTTGCATCATCTTTGGTCACGTTCTCCTACATTCCCACGGATACATACAAAGGAACTTTTTAGCATGCTATCACTTCAATCGGATTGTATTTGGTAAAGGTATCTGATAAGGTTAAGATCCAACTAATTAAAATGCATGGCGGATCATTCCTACCATTGAACTGTATCGAGCAAGGATATCCAATTCCCATTCACGCTTGGCTCGGGTTATTGCTATTTGTCTCGGCAAAAACCGCTCAAGAAGTGATGTCCAGTCACTGATCCGTGACCCAGTGAGAAAGAAAACAATATTATAAACGTTACTTTGGAAACAAGCAAACATCCTAAGGTTCTAGACAAGGAAATATGAACCAGTGGCTTTGCTAAGGAGTTCAGAATACTAACATGCATGACTCCGGACTATTGACAAACCCAATCCCAACAAGAATTTGTAGCGCACAAAGCTGAGCAGCATCATCCCTTCCAACAGGATAGTTTCCTAGCAAATAGTCATGTTGCAGCTGCATGCATGTGTGTCAGCAAGGAAATGCAAGTTTTCATGTGAAAATAAATGTGTCATTAGTGAAGAAACTGCTCACTTGTACATACGAAAGCTGCACAAACATCAGATCTGGTACAGCTTCATCAGACTCTCGGAATAATTTTTTTTTAAATACTAGCTTGCAGTGTAGTATCTCTCCTTTATTTCTATCTTTTATAGCTTTGAATTCTGCGAGGAGATCTCCAATATACTTGTTATCATCCAATCCTATATATTCCTCTGCAAATGACAGATAGAGAAACAATCGACAATGTAGTAAAATAGTAGGACTCAGATTTGAAGAAAATGATAAAAAAAGAATATTATGAAAGCATACCATTCCCGGGATCAGATGATTTGGAACTTGAAACCACTTTACGACATTCAAACAAACTGAAGCTAGAAAAGGCTGATAGTTTAATAGTCCCAGCTAGCTCCTGATACGGATATGGGAATGCAGTGAGAGAAGTTTAACCAAAAGCAAAGGGAAAAAAGAAAATGAAATGCTTGAACGAGCTACTTAGAACAAATGCATTACTCATTTTTAAATGCTTTGAACAAGATTATCATGAGAAAAGAAAAAGGAATTGAAGAGGATACCTCAACAGCATCAGACACAGTAGTAGCCATGTCATAGGATATTTCTTCAAAAGTTTCATCCAGAAAGAAGACAATGGTTGTAAGCTTTTTACCGGTCAAAAGAGCTTCAATCTCTTCACGGCCAGGGGTGGTGTGCCTAGGACCAGCTTTGCTAGAGCGCTTTAAGGCCTTCAAAGTATTTAGAGAAAGAAGATGGACCTCTGGTTCAGTTGTTGGATCGTGTGCTACATTGTGAATACACTCAGAGAGATATCCACCGATATCTTTGCTAGGAGGCATTGAGGATGCACATAAGTACATGAGTTCCCACGCTCGTATCAAGTATTGCCTGTCCGGATTATGTCTAGTCTGCTTGGAGATTTGGGCAAAAAGTTCGTCCCTGAGTTCAACACGCTTCAAAGTTTTCTTGAAAAGCTTAGCAGCAAGCTCAATGCGTTCATCTAAAGAGGGTGGGGTTGAACGATCAGATGAATCGACGCCCATATACTTTAAGATGAGAAGAAACAACTTGGTAGCACGGCTGACGAGATCGCTGTTAATCTTGAGCAGGGATGTGGGGATGGGATCCTGAAAGACATTTTTGAGCACAAAGTCAAATATGTAGTTAGTGGAGGAGAAAGGAGGAAGAGGAAAAGACCTTCTGGAAGCAAAGCATGTCCTCGAAAGTGAAGCGCTCCTTTTGGACCGAAGACTTTTTGGAATAGAAGAAGCCACGCTTGCCAGCAGACTGGATTTGCTTCTGCATAAGCCGCAGAAAAGCTTCGACCTGGAAGCGATCGATGAGGGGAATGGCGGCAGCTAGGTCCGCAGGAATTGACAACGCCACTTGAGGAGCTGGGGAGCTGAGTCAAAAGAGTCATAAATTAATGGATGTTGGAGAGAGAAGAAGGAGCAAGCACTTACAGAGCAGACGATTCGGCATCGAAGTCGGTCCCAGAGGGATTGGGAACATAGAAACAAGAAGAAGAAACGTCCCCGGCGACTTCATTGCCATTGCCAGAGCTCAATGAAGAATTACTTCCTCGTTGGCCATCCATTTCCCCCACGAGAAAAAAAGAGAAAGTGTAGATCTGGAGCACAATTTGACTACACACAGAGACGAGAGTCACGGGAGATAATTAATTGCCTTTTCTTCTTCCCATTCAATACTACTTCACGATTCAGCTGATGATTTTTTCTCAGAATATCCAAGTGTTTATTGTCTCGTGGAGGGATAATTAACTCGCCGTCGTTTTCATTGTCTGGTGTATGGGTTCAAACTAAAATAAATGAATTGCTGAAAAAAAAAAAAAAAAAGCACGACGTGCCTCCAACACCAAAAATAAAACCTCTCTGCTTTGGTGTAATCTTTCATTACAATAATACTTCTTTTTGCAATTATGCATTATCAATGCTACATTTATGTGTATATATGCAAGGCCAATTCAACACAAGTGTAGTTTATTACATTTATTTTCCTTTTTAGACTTGAACCATAGTGCTCCATCACCTTCTCTCCACTTCACAGCTTTGCCATTGCTAACACAGGCAAATTTTTCCTTGGTGGAAGCTTTAGATCCTCTTCTTCCTCCACTCTCTTGAAGTATTGCTCTACCATCCTATCCTTCATATCCTCCAGCTGCCATGGCTCCCACTATAATTTAAGTAGTACGGCATTATATATATGGCATAACCGCAAAAATATTAATAAACTAGGTGTTTTCCTGCACCATGTGCAGCAATAAATTTTTTAAATTTAAATTATTTTTTAAAAAAAATTAAATTTTATTATTTTCTAAACAATATTTTAAAATAAATTTTAACTTAGTTGAACCTAAAATTAAAATTAAGATAAACTAAATAATTTTTTATTTTAAATTTTATTAAAATTAGATCTATATATATTTTAAATGATAATCTTAGATAGATTTTTATTTATTTCTTTTGGATAAATATATTAAATCAACTTGTATAAAATTAACTAAAAATATTATTAAAGTTATATAATTATCAAAAAAATAAAACTATAATATTTTTAAAATTTGTAGATATAAAAAATAACGGTATTACAATTAAAATTATAATTTTTTAAATTATCGTAAAAAAATGAAAATATATTTTGGTAGTAAAAGTAAATAATATTTCAAAAAATTAAAATATTATTATATTATTTAATGTCGTATTTGAATAGATTTACTTTAATGATGATATATATTCTATTACCATATTCTAAAAGCCTTACCAAAAATATAAGTCATCATTAATTAGAATCATCCAAGTCACATTTAGCTATACGACACGTCATATTTCTTGTGTGCCATGTCACATTTATTTTATAAAACTGATTGTAAAGAGGACATGTGTCAAAATCACTTTGCAAATAATGTTTAGGGGATGGACAGATTTTTTTTTTTGTTAAACCTTTGGATTCTTATCTTTGTCTATCAATATGGCTCTGCACCCCTGCATAAGAGAGACACGATGTTGTAACAAGGACATTTTCAAATGGAAGAATATACAATGCGATAAGCTGACAGAACCTCCACAAAATCTTTGCTTATATCTCCCTTTAGCACATGACACACCATTCTGTACTCACGGCTAAGGCATTGCCCCACCCCCTGCAATCGTCCTTCTCTTATCTGAAAATATATACACACACTCAGCTCTTTCCATCATTCTCTGTGAATAGTGTGGTGCATTTCATGAACTAACCGATCTAAGAGAGATTTTAAGGCTTGCTGGCGAAGCCTTTTTCAATGCTAGAATGGTGGCTGAGATCCAATCATCGGCTCCATGAGTGGCCTCTCTCTCCTAAGCAGAGCACATACGATGGTAGAGAGTATCGTCAAAGGTATATCAGTCAACTTAGCATCGCAAGCCAACATATCAACTATATCGATGGAAAACTCACAAGTGCAGCTATAATTTCTTCCACTGTTCTCTCCGAGAAGCACCTATCAATAACATCCAACCTGCGGGGGAAAAAAACAGAAAGATAAGAAACAGCTGGCCTCTGCTCTCTTTGATCCGCACAAATCTTCAATTCAAGTTCTATTGAGAAATGGAGTACCTAAAGAACAACTGAAACCTGACACCGATACAAGGTTGGGACTTTCAAAAAAAATGTAATGTGACCATGATAAATAACAGATCAAATGTTATAGCACATGACACAGAATGCGTTAAATTTTGGCATGACAAAAGATACTCAATAAACTCCGGTACAATAGAAAGAATTAAAGATATGATCATATACACTTGCCTGTGGTAAGCACTCTGCTGTTTCAGTTGCGGATTCTGTGTGTATGCATCGAGAATTGTTGAGACAAAGGTTGGATCACTTGAATCAACTCTGCAAAGTTCTGCTTCCAGTGCAGTCAATCTCTGTACAAGGAGTAACCTGACTAAGTAACAATCCTTTGCAGAGTAAATATTGATCGACACTAGTCGCTCACTATAAGAAACCTCAAGTGTTAAAAGTCTTTCAAGAATGTAATAGGAACGATTAAAAAAATTACAGTCCACAACTTTGGTAATGGACACTATAAGTTCTAACAGCCAATCACGCAGAAGAAAATAAACATGATGAACAAGACCATACGAAAGACATATAACTAGAGTGCAAGACAGGACAGACACCTCCAACATTCCTTGGCATGAAAATGATAAATATAGACATAAATTTTACAGAGTTTTTCAAATGTCCATATAAACAACCCAACGGCATTCTCGTGTTTAGCATGTCAAAATCCTATTACACCGGTTATGGGAAATACCAAAAGACTTAAGGAACGAAATTTCATACAGTTGAAGGCAAATAATGAGTTGCAAGACCACAAGCAAGCATTTCAGCGCCATCTAACCTAGATCCTGTGAGGCCAACATACTCTCCTGAAAAAGAAGACAAGAAAGGTGAGAGAGAGAGAGAGCCCGGAAACATTAGTGGGTTTGAAGGAAATGAAAAAACAAAAGACTTTTGTTACCAAAAAATCCAGGGAGCCTGGACAAGAAGTAGGAGGCGCCTACATCCGGAAAGAGCCCCAGAACTGTCTCGGGCATGGCAAAAACCTTGGAATAACGAAAAAGGTATGGAATGATATGAGCATACTTCAGAGCCATATATTTGGAAATCATGATAAAGAAAAGAATACCGTGTTCTCAGTTGCAATACGAAATCGACCATGCACAGAGACACCAGCTCCGCCTCCCATGACAATACCATTCAAAATTGAAACCTATGATTTTAAAAAGTGTATGGGAAACGCTTATAGATTTTGAGTGATTTACTCAAAAGAGGGACAGTGAGTAGGGTGAGACCTGAGATTTGGTATACGTGGCCATAACATAGTTGAGCATGTATTCATCTGAGAAGAACTTGGCACCGAGTCTCCAATTGCCGCCTAGTCCACGGAAATAGAGAAAAATGTGAAAGTAAGAAAAGGAAAAGAAAGATGGAGGGAGGGAGGTAATACAACAAACCTTGTCCGATGTCACGAACAACAGCTGAAACATCGCCACCAGCACAAAAGGCTCTTCCCTGACCCTGTGGCAAAAGTTATTCCACTGTGTGTGCAAACAGAAGAGATAAAAAGGATAGTGATTACCTACCTTTAGGATAACGAGTTTCACACTAGGGTCCTCCTCGTAAGCAAGGAACAGTTGCAGCAACCGAGAGACCTAAAGAAGATTGAGTCATGACGAAACTAATAGGGAGGAAGGAGGGGAAAGATTCGATACCATTTGGAAGGACAGAGCATTCAGCTGCTTTGGTCTGTTCAGTGTCAGGACTCTAACACTCGATTTCTCTTCCACCAAAACCTGTGATAAAATTAAAATTGGTTCAGTGAGGGAATCATCAACGGATTCATGTTAAAAGAAGAGGAAAAGAGACCTGAGAGTGAGAGGCCATCTCCACTCTATTCTTCTCTTTCTTGACCAAATTGAAGCTGAAATTGAGATTTAGATCAATCACCTTGAATGGAAAACAAAAACGAAACCCTAAATTCTCACTTCTAAGCGTGGCGGTGGCGGTGGCGGTGGCGGTGGCGTTAGAGTTATCGAGCTCTTCCTTGCTTGGGAGTTTGGGATTCACAACGAAGATGAATGGATGAAAGCTTTTGAGTTAGGCTTATCTACCTGAGCCTTCATGTATTGGGAATTTGTGTTGGGTATGATGAAAGCTTTTAGAAACAATTCCATCTCTGGGCCTTACTAGGCTTTTGCCTCTCATCCCATTTCACCTCAAGCATAACTGAAGTACATGTAGCCCATTTTTAGGCCTCACTATGTCTACTTCATGCGTACCTACATGGGTTTTTACAGGCCTATCTACTTAACTTAAGTACATGTAGCCCAAGCCCAAGGTAAATTGTGCCGCCATTTCCTAGTCATGCATCTTATCTCCAAGGACTAGTTCTACAAGACCTATTCTAGTTAAATGTAGTGATATGACTATCTTGTATTTTAATACTATAACTATAATCTTATCCTGAGCTAAACACGTAATTGTGAGAAACATAATTAAGCAAGCAAACGACGGTTTCTTCGTATTTGATTTCATACAATAAACAGTTTTACCCTATATACTATCTGCATTTTAAATTGTTATCATCAAATTATGTCTCTGTTTTCCCTGTGTGGTATGTGCTGTGTCGGGATCAGCTTAGCAGCGTGGCTTGTGAAAGTCTTTAAACCCACAGTTGACATTTATTATTTCGTTTATGTAATAAAGTAAAAAAATAAATAAAAATGTGAAAGAGAATGGTGTGTATCGTGGACCTGGCATCGCAATCACAGCTGCCGCTGCAGCTTACGGCATCATATTGGAAGAATGATGTTTTCATATATATTTTATGTTGTTAGATATTTTTAACAAATATAAGTAAATGGAGCATTTCTTTATCGGAAAAAAAAAAAGTAAATGGAGCATTTAGGGCAAATGTTAGTTTGTGACAGCTTGTTTTCTGTTATTTGGCGGCCCTTTTGAGCTGGATAGATTATCAAGAAGGGGATTGTTTTATATATATATATATTTATAAATATGCGAGGAGCAACTAGACAATGACAAGTCTTGCTTTGATTCTGTCAACATTAACCTGAGCGGATCCCAAAAGCTTCTTCATGTAATTCACATGTGATTTTGCACCATCTGAATGCAAACATTTCCCAGAAGCCAACTTGTCTCATGTTGAAAAGTTGAACCCTTCTTCTTCATGTTCCCCACTCCTCTACGTGATTAATATATACCTATCGAGTCTCTCCATCTCCACCATTCTTCACAGACATCATTTGTATCTTACATTGTTTGTTTTTCTTCTTCTGCAAGAAACCAGAAAAAAAAAAGTTTTAAGGGATGGGTTTCTTAGAGTTATTGGAAGTGGCTTCAATGCCGATAGTCCAAGTTCTCCTAATCAGCGTCCTTGGTGCTTTCTTGGCAACCGATTACTGCTCTCTTCTATCCGCTGATACCCGAAGATCCATAAATAAGGTACAGCCTCCATCTCTGTTCTCTTTATGACCGTTCATCCATGCACTCATAATTAATGGAATCATTTGCAGCTCGTCTTCGTGGTCTTCACCCCCTGCATCATGTTTGCCAATCTTGCCCAAACTGTGACATTACAGGACATTATCTCATGGTACGCACCACCCTTCTTTCATGAGAAACCTATTTTGTGGCTTATTTTATTCTCATTTCAAACCAGTCAAGTTATTTTTTCAGGTGGTTCATGCCTATAAATGTTGGAATCACATTTCTAGTCGGAGGTGTTCTTGGATGGTTGGTTGTCAAGCTGCTCAACCCAAAACCTCAACTTCATGGTCTCATAATCGCTACATGTGCCTCAGGTAAAACATTAGTTCCTCAAAATCTATATCAAAGTAGATTCATATGAAATCTAACGTGGATGAATGATATATAGGCAATATGGGAAACCTTATGCTTATTCTGGTTCCTGCCATCTGTGATGAGGAAGGCAGTCCTTTTGGGAACCGAAGTGTCTGCAGATCCATTGGATTATCCTACGCATCTTTCTCTATGGCCGTAAGTCAAACCGAACATATATCATCTTCTCTGCTCAGTGTTTTGTAATTATAATCGTGACTTTCTTTCCTTTTCTTTTTTTGGTGTCATGCTGCAGCTCGGGGGTTTCTACATTTGGACATACAGTTACCAACTGGTGAGAAGCTCTGCTACACAGTTCAAAGCTCTTGCAGCCGCCGGCTTGGTCAAGACTCCTAACAAGGACATGGACTCTGATCCCGGCACTCTTCTCCTTAAGCCGCAACAAAACCAAGACCTTGAAATCCAAGTGAAAGAAAAGATGTCTACTAGGACATACATCATGGACTTGCTTCATCAAATTCTTGAGGAACTCTTTGCGCCACCCACTATTGGTGCCGTAAGTTTTTTTTTCAAAATAAGGATAGATGATTTCATTTCTCAAATAAATACTAAAAAAAAATGCATGATTTCATCTGTTTTCTGTTACATTCAGATTCTTGGTTTCGTCTTCGGAGCAACCAACTGGCTGAGGAATCTTATAATAGGGGAGAATGCCCCGTTGAGAGTCATCCAAGATTCAGTGAAACTACTTGGGTATGAAGTTGCTTGCGAACACGTTTTTAAGATATGGAAACATGCATCACAACAACTAATAATATAAAAGTTGAAATTGGCAGGGACGGAACAATACCTTGCATCACACTCATACTGGGGGGAAACCTGATTCAGGGTCTGCGTTCCTCAGCGGTGAAAACGTCAGTGATTGTGGGAGTGATCTGTGTGAGGTATATAATCCTTCCAGTGGTGGGTGTAGGGGTGGTTCAATTAGCATGGAATTTAGGCTATCTTCCTCAGGACCCTCTCTTTCGATACGTTCTCATGCTTCAGTTCACACTCCCGCCTGCCATGAATATCAGTAATTTTCTCCCTTTTGCTGCTGATATATGTTAACAAAGGAATAGTCAACCAATCAGTCATTTTCTCCCTTGTGCTTCAGGTACAATGGCACAGCTGTTCGACGTTGCTCAAGATGAGTGCTCGGTCATCTTTTTGTGGACCTATTTGGTTGCATCCTTAGCCCTCACCGTGTGGTCAACCATATTTCTCTCCATTCTCTCCTGAATCTCTGATAGTGAAAAAGCAAATGCTTGTATTGGTGTATATTAAGTACTATATGTTTGGTTTGTTAATACTCTTTTTGAGTACCAGTGTATTCATGTTGCAAAATAAAGCAGAGAAAAGACCTAAGTATATGAAGTCTTTTGTCTCTAAATTTTTTTCGTTTTCTAGAAATGAGAGAACCCAAGTAGGAGGAGAGGCGTGTTGAAGTTGGGCACAGAAAGAAAGAAAGAAAAAATATGCGCGGTTGGATCTTCCAACGTTACTTTGCTGCTACGTACTGGTTCGCATTGTTGAAACATAAACTTGATTTGGGTTAATCATTGGGCTAATAATCTAATAATCATGTTAGCCCAAATTTGACCCAAGTTCTAGAATTTATCTAGAAAAATCTTCCACCTCCTTAAGATAAAAATCTAGATATTTTCATAGAATTATCTAGATAATTAGAATAAAAATATCAAGATATTTTAGTAGAATTATCTAGATTTAAGAATAAAATATGTAAGATATTTTGTATTTTGGAGGCTATAAATACCTCCACTCTCTTCTCATTTTGTATCATCCAAGTTTTCAAAAATCATCCAAGAAATAAAAAAAGTTTCCTCTTCATAAAATCTCTTCTCTTCAAACACTTAAACACTTTCTCCATTTCTAATAAGTTTCTCATTCCAACAAAGTGGTATCAGAGCTACACGATCATTTTGAAGATGGCAAGTAGTGGTGTTTCCTTCCAAGTTCCAATGCTCACAAAGAGCAACTATGACAATTGGAGTTTAAGGATGATGGCTATCTTAGGAGCACATGATGTATGGGAGATAGTTGAGAAAGGCTTCATTGAACCAGAGAATGATGGTGGTTTATCTCAAGCTCAAAGAGATGGTTTGAGAGATTCAAGAAAGAGAGACAAGAAGGCTCTCTGTCTAATCTATCAAGGTTTAGATGAAGATACATTTGAGAAGGTTGCTGGAGTAAAGACATCTAAAGAAGCATGGGAGAAGCTTCAAACCTCTTACAAGGGAGCGGAACAAGTTAAGAAGGTACGTCTACAAACTTTACGAGGAGAATTTGAGTCATTACAAATGAAGGAAGGAGAACTCATCTCAGATTACTTCTCAAGAGTCTTGACGGTTACTAATAACCTAAAAAGAAATGGTGAGAAGTTAGATGAGGTGAGAATCATGGAGAAAGTTCTTAGATCGCTCGATTCAAAATTTGAGCACATTGTTACCGTAATTGAAGAAACAAAAGACTTGAAGACAATGACGATGGAGCAACTTCTTGGATCACTACAAGCTTATGAAGAAAAGAGGAAGAAGAAAGAGGATATTGTTGAGCAAGTTCTCAAGATGAGAATTGATCACAAAGAAGAAAGTAGCCGAAATAATCCAAGACATGGTGGCAGTCATTTCAGAGGAAGAGGTCGTGGTGTAAATGGACGAGGTTGGAGACCATATGAAGACAACTTTAACCAAAGAGGAGAGAGCTCATCAAGAGGTCGTGGAAGGGGAAATGCAAAATCAAGGTACGATAAATCAAACGTCAAATGCTATAGATGCGGAAAGTTTGGACACTATGCTTCTGAATGCAAAACTCCAAACAACAATAGAGTTGAAGAGAAGTCCAACTATGTTGAAGAAAGGAGTAAGGAAGAAGATATGCTATTGATGGCTTACAAGAAGGATGAGACAAATGAAGTTAGCAGATGGTACCTTGATAGTGGTGCTAGCAATCACATGTGTGGTAACAAAAGCATGTTTGTGAAGCTTGATGAATCGGTGAAAACCAATGTATCTTTGGGAGACGAATCGAAGATGGAGGTGAAAGGCAAAGGTGATATTCTCTTCCGCTTGAAGAATGGAGATCATCAATTCATTTCCAATGTTTATTACATTCCAAGCATGAAGACCAACATCTTGAGCCTAGGACAACTCTTGGAGAAAGGTTATGATATTCGACTAAAGGATAATAACCTTACTTTAAGAGATATTGCAAATAACTTCATCACAAAAGTACCAATGTCAAGCAATAGAATGTTTATCCTAAACATTCAAAATGACATTGCACGATGTCTCAAGATGTGCTACAAGGAGGAGTCATGGCTTTGGCATCTTCGGTTTGGGCATCTCAACTTTGGAGGGTTAGAGCTACTTTCTAAAAAAGAAATGGTGAGAGGATTACCTTGTATCAACCATCCAAATCAAGTGTGTGAAGGGTGCCTACTTGGAAAGCAATTCAAAATGAGTTTTCCAAAGGAGTTATGGGCAGAAGCAGTCGCGTGTGCGGTGTACATATCAAACCGATCTCCAACGAAGAGCGTTTCTGGAAAGACACCACAAGAAGCTTGGAGTGGAAGGAAGCCCGGTGTCTCACACCTAAGAGTCTTTGGAAGCCTTGCTCACGCTCACGTTCCAGACGAGAAGCGGAGCAAACTAGACGACAAAAGTGAGAAGTACATTTTCATTGGGTATGATGCTAACTCCAAAGGCTACAAACTCTACAATCCGGAAACAAAGAAGACAATTATAAGTCGGAATGTCATCTTTAATGAAGAAGGAGAATGGGATTGGAGATCAAATAATGAAGACTACAACTTCTTTCCATCTTTTGAAGAAGAGAACTTGGAGCAAATAAGAGAAGAACCAGCTACACCACCAACTTCACCAACACCAAGTTCTCAAGGGGATGAAAGCTCAAGTGAAAGGACTCCACGTTTTAGAAGTCTACAAGACATTTATGAGGTAACCGAAAATCAAGACAATCTCACTTTATTTTGCCTTTTTGCGGATTGCGAGCCTATGAACTTTGAAGAAGCTCAAGAAAAGAAGTCATGGAAAAGTGCAATGGATGAAGAAATCAAGTCAATCCAAAAGAATGATACATGGGAATTGGCTTCACTTCCTAATGGGCATAAGGCAATAGGTGTGAAGTGGGTGTACAAGGCAAAGAAGAACTCTAAAGGAGAAGTTGAAAGATACAAGGCGAGACTGGTGGCAAAAGGGTATAGTCAAAGAGCCGGAATCGACTATGATGAGGTATTTGCTCCAGTTGCTCGTTTAGAAACAGTTAGGCTAATCATTTCATTGGCAGCCCAAATGAGATGGAAGATACATCAAATGGATGTCAAATCTGCCTTCTTAAATGGAGATCTTGAGGAAGAAGTCTACATTGAGCAACCACAAGGCTACATAGTCAAAGGTGAAGAAGACAAAGTCTTGAGGCTGAACAAGGCACTTTATGGATTAAAGCAAGCACCAAGAGCATGGAACACTCGGATTGATAAGTACTTCAAGGAGAAAGACTTCATCAAGTGTCCATATGAGCATGCACTTTATATCAAAACCCAAAACAACGATATATTGATTGCATGCTTGTATGTGGATGACTTGATATTCACTGGCACCAATCCGATTATGTTTGAAGATTTCAAGATGGAGATGACAAAGGAGTTCGAGATGACTGATATTGGATTAATGTCATACTACCTTGGCATTGAAGTAAAGCAAGAAGAAAATGGAATCTTCATCACTCAAGAAGGATATGCTAAAGAAGTGCTTAAGAAGTTCAAGATGGAAGACTCAAATCCAGTTTGCACACCAATGGAATGTGGAGTCAAGTTATCAAAGGAAGAAGAAGGAGAGAGTGTTGATCCAACACTCTTTAAGAGCTTAGTTGGAAGTCTACGTTATCTAACTTGCACAAGGCCCGACATCCTACACGCGGTTGGAGTTGTGAGTCGATATATGGAGCATCCAACAACAACTCATTTCAAGGCAGCTAAGAGGATCTTACGCTATATCAAAGGTACAATCAATTTTGGCTTGTATTACTCTATCTCTGACGATTACAAGCTTTTTGGATATAGCGATAGTGACTGGGGTGGAGACGTTGATGACCGGAAAAGCACAAGTGGCTTCGTATTTTTCATTGGAGAAACCGCTTTCACATGGATGTCAAAGAAGCAACCAATTGTTACCCTCTCTACTTGTGAAGCGGAGTACGTAGCGGCTACTTCATGTGTTTGCCATGCTATTTGGTTACGAAACTTGCTAAAGGAGTTGAGCCTACCACAAGAGGAGCCAACGAAGATCTTTGTTGATAACAAGTCGGCAATAGCATTGGCGAAGAATCCAGTCTTCCATGATCGGAGTAAGCACATTGATACTCGTTATCACTACATTCGAGAATGTGTTGCCAAGAAGGATGTGCAATTGGAGTATGTGAAGACAAATGATCAAGTAGCTGATATCTTCACCAAACCACTCAAGCGTGAAGACTTTATCAAGATGAGGAGCTTACTAGGAGTAACCAAATCAAGTTTAAGGGAGGGTGTTGAAACATAAACTTGATTTGGGTTAATCATTGGGCTAATAATCTAATAATCATGTTAGCCCAAATTTGACCCAAGTTCTAGAATTTATCTAGAAAAATCTTCCACCTCCTTAAGATAAAAATCTAGATATTTTCATAGAATTATCTAGATAATTAGAATAAAAATATCAAGATATTTTAGTAGAATTATCTAGATTTAAGAATAAAATATGTAAGATATTTTGTATTTTGGAGGCTATAAATACCTCCACTCTCTTCTCATTTTGTATCATCCAAGTTTTCAAGAATCATCCAAGAAATAAAAAAAAGTTTCCTCTTCATAAAATCTCTTCTCTTCAAACACTTAAACACTTTCTCCATTTCTAATAAGTTTCTCATTCCAACACGCATCTCTTCGCTCATTTGAGAAACTTCAACGTTTCTTCTCACTTTTCCTACCCGCCTTTTCTGTAAATTTATATTTCACATTTTATTAAGATTTTTAAACAAATTATTCTAAATGAGCAAACAGCTGAGCCCATTGAAAGAAATAAGTCAAGTATAAGAAGGATGCACTAAAATGATCAATGATGGAAAGTGACGTCTTTGACCTAGAAAACCATTCTAACAAACCAGTCTCGAATGATCTCATAGCCAGCCTAAGAAAGGACCCTAGAGCTTATGCAAATCTATGGAGTCAAATGATGCAATGTCCACTTGTAGTTGCCAACACCAGGGCATCTCATCAGTTCTAGACTGCCCAACAAAGAGAAACCAGCCTAAACATTAAATGAGGATATACCTAGAATTATACAAGAAGAGCTATCCATTAATTGTATGGGTTTCATAGTATATCTAGGGATATTTTCTTTTTCATTTCCCTTAAACTGAACTACTTTTCCTTCTATTTTTTTCTGAATCATTGATAAATTGATAAATTTCCCATATAGCCTTTTATCTACATCCATTTTTTCCGTTCCTCCTCTTCTTTCTCTAGTCGTAGCTCCCAAGAGTTGCTAAATCCTCGTATATATATATTTGTCGAAGAAACAAATCCAGCTATCATTAATAATGCCTCTCAATTGGGGGAGTTCTGAAGCTTCTTCAATCTGTCTCTCCACATCGCTGCATCCCACTACAATAAAATAAAAATGAAAGTCTTCCCACAAAGCACACTGAACTGAACAGTAGAAATATTTTTATTTTTTAGTATAACCCGTGTTTTATGTAAAATATTGGGCCTCAGTGGATCTGATTGCAGGCTTTAAAACAAATGAAGCCGTAACCTCAATGGGCCTGATTTTAGGAGGAAGAAGACCTGGCCGCAGGAAATTGCGTCGTCTTCTGGAAGAAAAAGATTTATCTGGAATCGTAGTCTCCTCCTTCGCGTCTGAGTTCCAATGTCATCTCTTCACTCCCTCGCCGCCGTTTCTGTTATAGCTAGGGCCGACAAGCAAGGAACGTCTTGTTCCTCTACTCTCCACTCTCTTTCTTCTCTACGATTTAAACCCCGCGAGCTCTCTATATTCCCAAACCATCGCAGGGCCATGCTCAAAGGTATCACCATCTCTTATTTCCTATTTGGATGAGTGAGGTTTTGTTGGTGAGGGTAGCTGTTGATATGGATAGGTGAGGTCTTTTTGTTTTGATATTTGTGTTAGGGCCAGCAATAAAGGCGCAGTCGAAAGAAGCAAGTCCTCCTTGTGTGGGAGATGCATTTACTAGTCTCAAGCATCTTCTCCTCCCTGTGATTGATCGGAATCCTTATCTCTCTGAAGGCACCAGACAGGTTTGCTTTTCCAACCCCACACCCCCACACTTGTGTGTGTTTTCTTGTGAAAGAAAGGTTTGGTAATTGGTGTGATACTGATAGGCTGTTGCTACAACAACTAGTTTGGCAAACAAGTATGGAGCTGATGTCACAGTTGTTGGTAAGTTTTGCAAATCTCGTTAATCATTTGACCCCCCCCCCTCACATTTTAACACTGCTTCAGTCATAGACGAAGAAAAGAGAGAATCTTCTTCGGAGCACGAGACTCAAGTATCCAACATCCGGTGGCATCTAGCAGAAGGTAGTTTATGAATTCTTAACTAGAAAAGAGAAAGAGTAATGAGATGAAGAGATTGGAATGGTTGTTGGCTCAGGTGGTTTCGAGGAGTTCAAGCTCTTGGAGAGGCTTGGGGAAGGCAAAAAGGCCACGGCTGTAATAGGAGAGGTGGCGGATGAGCTGGGGACTGAGCTGGTTGTGATGAGCATGGAAGCCATCCACTCCAAGTTCATCGACGCCAATTTGCTTGCTGAGTTCATCCCCTGCCCCGTCCTCCTCTTGCCCTTGTGAATTTTTCAACCCATGCCAAATATTTACTTGTCCTCCTCGTTCTCTTTATTGTCCGTCGAACGCATAGCATAGACTAGAGAGAGTGTGTCGAACATTTTCTGTTTTTATTATAATGCTTCTGTGTATTATAAGACCTATGAACTTCCTTGCCAACACTTTTACAGGGATAGACATATATAGATGATCTCAAAGTTTTTGTTTTGAGCACACCGGGAATGTTGAATAAGACCTATGAACTACCTTGCCAGCAATGTTCTTCTCCTGCCTTTCAAAGAAGTCAGCTATAGAAGACGAGGGTAGAGTTCCTGGTCACCCCCCCCCCCCTCCTGCCTTCTTCTACTGGATTTATGCTTACATGTGATGGCTGGATGAACAATAGTTTTCCTCAGCAATTAGAAATAAATATATTCATACTGTTATTCCTGAGTATGCACCATTGACGCACTCCGTTTTCTCAAGGCTCTCCTCTACTCCTCCCGAATCATCCTTATCCACGTAAGCCTGTTTCCATGTTTTCACTATTCCAACCAGAATTACAACTATGTTTCTTGTCTTCTTTGGACTTGCCATATTGGTCGATAGTACTCTGCTGGTATAAAGAAAAGTCTGAGTTGCTCTGCTTTCCTGACTGTTTCTCTTTGCATGTGTACATTATTTGTATATGTACATAAGCTCGGAGTCAATTCTAGCTGTGTTTTCATATAAATTATCATTATGCGTGTGTGAGTGTTGTTCTTTCGTGATCTTTTATCTACGACATACTACCAGTTAATGTTTTTTGAGTTAAATAAGACGTGTGTGTGTGGCAAACAAATTGATAGAAACAATGTTTTCAGATAAATTAGATCTTAGTTAGATTAACTGTCTCTCTACCATGAGTTGGAGAAGCTCATGATGGCACATGAGATAACTAGATCCAGGCCAATATTTTTATATTAGCTTTTTGATTCTAAATGGAATATCTCTTGGCCGAAAGTTTGTATTATTTTCTAAAAAAAAAAATATTGAATCCGAATCCCATGCATGGTGGAATGAGATCCAATGAACGTGGCTTTGACTTCTTCTTTCTTTATTTTGTTTTTGTCTTACGCGTAATGACACCTAAAGAGACCGTCCTACCTAAACGTCTCATCCAATACAATGACTTATTCGGGATCGTTCGTTGCGCAATTCCATCACCATTTAACTTTGTTTCCATATTCTATATGGGCTTTCACTTTCGTTCCTCTTCCTTCTTATTTCAGTTTTTTTCTGTGTCATCTGAACTTATTTGATCAGCAGCATGAGAAACTTGTTGTGTATACGTCATCAGTTTGTTTGTTTTCTTCTTCTTCTTTTTTTTTGGTTTGGGCGTTACATGTGGACTGATATATATTGTCACTCATTTTCTTTCAATATTTTTAAATTAGTGAGAGAAGTGAACACGTTATTCAGGCCTTGGATCCACTTAACATAGCTGTCCAAAGTCGGTGAGGCTTATATTTATTCAACATTTCAGCTTGCCAACAAATTTCTGGTGGTTAAGTCAATCATATAACATATA
>CAJHQP010009463.1:0-22309 GCA_905132765.1 Moricandia arvensis
ATATGCTTTGCAATTGTTTTATGGTGATTTTTGAAATTTTGTATATGTCGCGTGACTTACAGGGACGCAAACTGTTTGGGAAAGTTTCTTTTCTTCATTAAAAGGTGTTCGTAAATGAAGATGATTATGTTACTTTTTCAAGTTCTTTGTTGAGACAATATATAGCAGAGATCGAGTGAATAAGCTTACGGGAACAAGGGTTATTGGTTTTTGTTGTTAGCTTTTTGTTGTGGGTTTTTTAGCTAAATCGTCTTAATGGTTGTTTAATGAAATGAAGAGAAAAAGGAGCATTGATTTTGACAAGTACCTGGAGTTTTCAACTGCCTTTTCTGATATTGACACACACTCCTATTTTTAATTATAACGCTACACCGAAAAAAGTTTATAGCTTCATCCCTCAACCACTGGCCAAAAATACCAATGACAAACTACTCTTAGCGTTTTGGTTAGGGATGTGCATTTTACTCCTCTGTTTCATGATGATTGACTTTTTGGAAATTTTTACACATATTAAAAATTGAAATTAAATAACTATAATAAAATCAATTATTTTTTAAAAATTTGTAATATTTTCACAGAAACACAGCAAAAATATATCTTTATGAAACATTTTTTAAACATGTATCATAATAAAACTGGAAAAAGTATCATTTAATTTTGTTTTGATTCGTTATTCATTTCGATTCAATTCAAAAAATCCAGATGTCCGTAAATTTCTGAAGCAAAACAAATATTAAAGAAATTGATATCTGTTTAAAAAAAACAGTTAAATTACAAATACTAAAATATTTAGACTCAAACATCAGCTTTGGCTTTCATACATATAAGTATATATACAATTAAATAGAAAATTTAAATATAAAATTTATATAATTATTATTTAATATTTAGTTTTATTATAAAATTAAATATAAAAATATAAATTAAGAAAAAATATTTTTTTATAAAAAACTATAATTATTATAAAATTTTATGTTTATAAAAATATTTTAATTAATTTTTAAAATCATGAAAACATATAATTTCACTAATCTTTATTTTATTTTATATAAATTAAAGACAAATTTTCATAGTTTTTTCTAAATAAGATATCAGTAAATATTTATAAATATTGCAAATTTTCGGAACTGGATATCAAATAGATATTCATTTATTGAAATCAGCAAATAGTATATACCATACCATTCTAACCAAAAAGGACAAAATGTTTTGCAATAAACATCCTGTAAGGTTACAAAGGAACAGAGTCTAATTGAGAAACCGTTTTCGATGAATAAAAGGCGTAACAGTCGATAGAAAAGATAACTAAAACCGCAAAATTAAAACTAAACCAGATCGAACGAACGGGCTAAAATCTAAGATAATTAGGGTTAGATTAAAAAACCTGATCCAAATTAAACGAGGAGGAAGCAGGAAGAACCCAGAAGAGAAAAAAAAATCTCTGAGGAATGCAGATTAATTATTTCTCCTCAAAGAAACAGAATCTCAGGGGGATCAAAACAGTGAAGAGGGAGATTTTGTTTTTTGGTTTACTTATTTAACGAAATGGCGAGAGAAATACGAAAAATCAGAAAGAGATTTGAAAGAGGGGGAAGGGAGAAAAATGAAGGATGATAGGCTTTGCTATTTATACACTCCGTTTCTCTTAGAAAAAAAAGAAAAAAGAAAAAAACAGGTCCGTTTCTCAAAGAGACAGCGAGAGAGAGAGAGAGACGTGGTGTAACAAGGTTACTAATCTGTTGTTGTTCGATACTACTAGTATCGTATCGATTACACCTCACATCTTTGACTTATATACCACTTTGCCATCGCATCTTCCTCTTCATTATTACTATTATTATTCCACGTTATTAGCTCCCCTATATAAATTAATACATTAGTTTATGATTAGTGAGTTTGTCATTAGTCCTTTTCTTTTTTTTTTCTTTAAAATTTTCAACTTTCTAGGGTGGAATCTTTGATTTATTCAAATGCTCTAAATTTTAGTAATATTTCTTTCCAAATAACATTAACATTTCATATTCTAGTGTTTTCCAAATTTTCCGTATAAAAAGTCTGTATTATCTTCCTTGACCCAAACGAACGGCGTGAAGCAGCCGTCTAATTTACCATATCTACCGTTAAAGTGTGTTCAAAAAAAAAACTGTTAAAGATTTTTTCTTAGAAGTTCCACAAACACATTAAAGAAATTTATTAAACCGTTTTGACTAATAAAATGTTATGACAATAAATTGAAAGAAAATTAAACTTAAGAAGCTAAAACTAGTGTATAAACCGTAAGGCGGACGTTAGTTCGTTACCTAAAAGGAGCTGGTTCGTGAAAGACACGTGGTTACGAGTCAGGAAGTTGAATTAAGCGTAGCCGCCACGTGTTACATTTAAGATGGTGATTAACCACGTGTTAGTTGAGCCGGGGCCCAACAAGGTAAACTGGTTTTTTCTAGTTCCGTTGTCTTTTTCCAGCATCTGATTTTGCCTTTTTGTATACAAGATTCAACCAATATCAGATACACACAACACATCTTCTATTGGAAAATTATAGTGTCATACTTTGATCAAAGTACTCTTGTGATGAAATGACGGAGTAATGTGATTGCTGAGGCCTAAATGTGTAATTTTGTTTGGGATAAATTAGATTTAATAAACCACGCATTAGTGGTACATGACGTCATGCAATGATCATAAAAGTTGTAGGTTTGAATTGTTGTCCTGAGATTATCTTAGCATGTGGTCAGACAACATGAGCTCTTTGCAAACAGCTAGGTTTAACTGGCGCCAGTGTTCAAACCCGAGAATTAGTCAGGTGGTTCACACCTAGCCGGATATTGTAGATCAATAAAAAAAATTCAAATTTCTCAAATAGACTTTTAAAAGTTTTTGTCACAAAATAGACTTAAAAATAACTAAAATATTTTTTTTATTTTGAAAACTTTAATATTTTTTTTTTAATTTTAAACATCACATTCAAAGTTCACCCCATAACTCTAAACCCTAAATATAAATTAGTTAATCCAATGAGTGTAAATATACTTATCACCTTTTAATAAAATCTATTTTGATCAATTTTTTGAGAAAGTTTTTTAAAAATTCTATTTTAGAATATTTTTTTAAAAAGAAAAAATTAGATTTACTAAAGTTTAAACGATTACTCACGGGACCCATCATAAAACTCATAAATAATTGACCAACAGAAAGTTTGAATGCGAAGAGGGTCCCTGCACTGAATACACGGCTGAGATTTGCTCTCTGTGACCACTTTATTGGTGATGGAGCCAACTAACATTTTTATACTTATTTTAATCCTATTCTCATTGATTATGGTGGAGCTGGGGATAATTATTTATAGAAATAAGTTCTTCATAAATTAATTATAATAATTATAAATAACAGTGAAGAAGTAATGGGCTTCCATCTATTTTCTCTTGCTATTTAAATCAAATGAAAAATTGAAAAGTAACAAAATTGAAATATAAACAGAAAAGACAGCCAGAATTTGTTTTTGTCTTACAAATATCTTAGGAAAGTTCCCCACGTGTATCCTACGCTGCACCTATGACGATTGACGAGTCACAATACATATGCTGACGCCATTATGACACAACTGAAAATGACATGCTCATGAGTTCGAACTTGGTAAAGAAGTATACAATATGTTTCTTTTAATATTCCAATTAAGAAGATGAACAATTGAGAATTTGACAGGTCGATACCTTCTTGAGTCGCCATGTATTAATTCTTTCTCTCTCCTTTTTCTGGTTAAATAATTGAAGGTTGGAAGATTATAAGAGACTTATATAGAGCAAAATTAACGCGAGCTCTTAGATAGATGTCTTAACATTATTAAAATTTAAAAAAAAAGAAAAATTGAAATTAACATAAGGAACGTCTCCTAATTAGGGGGTGGAAGAATCGTATCTTAGAGGACACGTGTTATAATTGTGTCGCTCCCAGATGATGAAAAGACGGTGAAGCCTACTGGAATTGGGAATACGAATTACTCGTTAACGCCGTTGATCGGAGCTCCGTTTGGATCTATGTTCCTAGTCGAAACCGGAGAAGATGGTTCTTTCCTCTTCTCGCATTCTTCCCATCAAAAAAGGTTTTGTCTTTTTCTAATTAAAAACCATCTGTAATTGAACATTGCTGGAAGTGTTGTGTAGGATCGTGCATTCATCTATAAACGAGCTCTCATCACTCAAAGTTGCATCCCTTTTATTTTTTTTAAGAACCCTTAAATAAGAAATTTCCATTGGAGTATAAAAATGTTGGTGTCTCTTAACTAGGTCTCTTAAGTAACATTTAATACTTAAAAAAGATTAAAAGACCCAAAGTGGGTTTATGGGTTAATAGTGCATAACTAATACTACGTTCTATTATTGTCTTTGCTAAAAAATTCTAGATTCATTGTATATTGATATAACATAGTAGTATTATATATTGGCTTAATACTAATCAGATCCTTCCATTCTTTTCGGGCATTGCAATGTAAACCGACGACAAACCAGTGTAAACATTCAGTTGAAAAGCCAAAAGACAGTCACTTTTATTAGTCTTTGCAATATTATTTTTTATTATTGTACAGAGCAAAACAGCCTGTAGTAACCTTTATTCTTTTGTTGGTATCGAAGGGACTTGGTTTGGCAAATCATAATATAATAATAACACATAAAGAAAAATGTTGATTAAGAAATCATGCGTGCCGACCACTAAATTATAAGCTCGTTTTGTCAAAGTCCACATGTTATCAGACTGATAACGATAAGACGACATTATATGATAACATATAATGTGGTTATAAGTCAGGTATATGTGTCTCCACGTATCCTAGTTCATAAATATATATATATATATATATATATATATATATATATATATTTTAGAATAGTTCACGCCGTGAAACCATCTCAAAAGGTTCAAGATATGCAATGGACCAATGTTGGCGGTCGCAAATACCATGGTCATGGAGGCCGAGGTGGACGCGGACACCATAACTAAGGTTTTAAAGAGAGCATATCTAACAAAGAATTTTATTTTGAGGGCCAAAGACCTCAAGATAATGATTCTCATTTATGTAATGTTTATGTGTGTAATTTTTATTGTAAATTAATTTTCTTTATATTTTTAATTTTTAATATATTATTTAACGTAATATAATTGTTGTGTGAAATAATAATTCTATTTTAAATAATATTTTTTATATTTGACATTTTAGGATTATGCACATAGATTAAAAAACATTTTTTTTCATTTACTAAGCAAAAGAATCATTAGTTACTTATCTAACCACAATTACTTATCTAATAAATTTTACATAGAAAATTGAAAACATCAAATAATTAGGAACAAAAAAAATTCCTCTAAAACTTCAAATAAACGAAAGGAGTATTATTTATATTAGTTTTTAATTTTATTTAACATATTAATATATTTTATGTATTAATGATAAAGAAATAATCTAGTATAACCTCAAAAAAATTTGTTACAAAAATGATCTTCAAAGAGAAAAATGATCAAATTAGATTTTATTAAAATGTCTAAATATTTACTTATACCCTTAAGTTAACTAATCTAGACTTATGGTTTAGAGTTATGGAATGGAGTTTTAGAGGTGAAATTTAAAAATTAAAAAAAAATATTAAAATTTCAAAATAAATAAGAAAAGATTATTTCGATCATTTTTAAGACTATTTTGTGACAAAAAATTAATAAATGCTATTTGAGCTAATTTTCCTAAATAATGTAGACATATATAAATACTTAAGTAAAATATAGTTATAAGTTTTAAAGTGATAAGAAAAATAATATTAGAATAATTATATATAAGTTATAAAATTATAATGACTAAACTGAAATGTAAATAATGTTTTTGAGAGCATGAACAAGTAGACTTTCAAATTTGAGGTTTCACTATTCTCTCGAAATTTGAGGATTGAAAAGCATGTTAAAGAACTTTTTGGCTCAAAATTTGAGAGTCCGAGAGTTTGTTAGAGATGTTCTAATGTCTTTTAATCTTAAGAGTCTGATTATGTTTGTCTCTTGCTCCTCATATGTTAAATCATCTTTATGTATGACATGAACTGTCTTACCTTGTTCTGTATTGTAATTTTAATACGAAAACTTTTTTTTAAAAATCGTTTATATATATACATTCAAGCATATATCGCACATGTTCCAACATTTTTGTTTTCTTTTCTCTATGATTCTTGCATTACATGATCCGGCTACTAAAGTATGCAAATAATTTTGTACATAATCTAATAAACTAATTCTCATAGATCATGTGCTAAATTGTTGCTAATGTAGTTATATGCAAAATGAATGGCTCCGATTTAAATATGTACTGGTAATTTTATGGTAACTTTGTGCAGAATTTTGCATATATCTAATTATGCATGTACATTCATAATAGTTTTTCTTTGTCAAGTATGTTTATGAGTTTTTTTCAACCATAGTAAGATACTCAAAAACCACATCATTATAACAAACTAACTTGATTGGTTAATCAGATACTTTTCCAAAATATCCTATTTCTACGACCCATGATCTACGTTACTACTTAGCGATAGAAAAAATTCATAAACTACAAAAAAAAGAAAAGAAAAAGAGAGTCATAACTACATGCTAAGTGACATTTTTATGGGGGAATTCTACTTCTACCTATTCTTTTGGTGTTATTATTCATGTTTAACTTTTTATAGGGACATTTTCATAAATACTTAAGTATGAGGTTTCATTAAATAATCAAAAGACATTTCTATCATTGCTTTATAATATATAAATATAAATAATTATCTAAATATATATAGAAAAAATTAATTTTTTTTATAGTTTTCAAATTCAAACGTTTTTCTAAAAAAAATTGTTTTTTCAAATTTTCTTTTTGAAATAAAAAATTCTTTGTCATACTATTTTTTAGAAAACATTATTTTAAGCTTTAAATATTTATTTTTTTAAAATCTTAAACCACACCCTCTAAAACCTTATCCTCAAATTTAAACTCTAAGTCTAGATTAGTTAGTCCTAGGGTTATATGTGATTATTTACCTCTTTAAAATTTAAATTAAATATAGTTAAGGTAAACATGAAAAGTGGTATTAGAATGAGGTATTTTAAGCAATTTCTCCATTTTATAGTTTTGTATTTCTTCAACTGAATACATGGTTAACATGACATGGTTAACGCAGAGTCCTAGAAAAATGATTTTAATCCACCGAATACATACACCTCGTTTGTTACAGATGATTTAAACAATATGCTATAGGAGCAGTATGCTCTAAAAGTTGTATACTCTTATTAAAATTTTAATAAAGTGATGGGTAGAATAATAACAGTATATTATTTTAAAATTATCAAAAAATTAATATATAATATATACAGTATATACATATATTGAATATAATGAATCTTACTTTATTATATAAATTAAATTATATTTTAAATATGAAATATTATTTATTTATAAAAATAATATTTAGTTATAAGTTTTTTAAAAAAAATAAATTTATTTTGGATATAAACATATTTTGTTGATATTTTAAATAAAATAAATTAATTGTATATATATTTATAAGTTTTTTAACTTTATAGTTTTATATATTATAAATGCAAATACTTTAGCAAAAACTTTTATATGAAAACATCGAACAAAGAGCATTTAGAAATCATCAGCATCTTGTAAATACTTTTCTAAATACTTTTTATCAATAAATATTGATTGGATAATAAAGAGGCATCGTACTTTTGCAAATGTTTTGTCAATCAAACCCATAATATTATTCCATGTCTAGTATTATGTTGGATCTGAACAAAGATAAATGACCAATGATCATTTATATTACACATGCACAACACATGCTAGCTAACAAGTTGAAGCATATTGCTCGTTAAAGAAATGGGAAGAAATAAGCACTAGTAGATTCACCAAATCTTGCAGAATCAGTTGTGTATCTTGTAATATATGACCAGTTATGGCCAGATCATATGCATATTATTATAAAATGCATGAGCATTTGATAATTTCAAAACTGTTGAAATATCTTGATCACTTTATATAAAATATCTTAATCACTCTATATATAATATATAACACCGAATTATCGAAGTCCCTCGTTTATTCTTAGCGAGGTTGCTTAGTTGGTCGACACCGACCTGACGGTATTGTCAAATCCTTATGTTTATTAAAATACATAATTGTTGAAGATTTTGAGTTGCCCTCATTTTTAGCGTTTGAAACAGTGTAAACGTCATATTAGTTCATAAGAATCAAGCAATTTCAATGAGTTAATAAAATAGACAAAACAACAAACCTAACTGTAGTAAGTTTTATTTGTACGACACGTTTATAAGATGACTTTGGGATGAAACTTGCGTAGTTGCAGCTTGGGATTCAAGCATTGCTTGTATAATTTGCACATTACTTGGTAATGAGATTTACATATTTGACAAAAAAAACGTTCATAAGATGATTTATTCAAATCAACTTTCAAGTTCAAGCTATGATGTTTAACGCTTCATTATTCACTTTCTAATGTCTTAAAAATTCTCTTAAGCTGCTGGGCCTAATGATGATGTTTATGGTTTAGTGATGTTTCTCAGCTAGTGCATTTATGGGCCCATTGATCAACAGCTGCAGTTTGAGGCAAAATCAGATTTATATCGAAATGGAAGGAAAACCAATCAATTTGGACACCAAACTGAAAATAGCCAAACAAACCATGCATAACTAGTTCTACTCCAAACAACAAACATACACCAATTGAAACTGATGAATTGTTTCAAAGTAGAGATATGTTTTCTATAATATCAAATTTGAACCCAAAACTAACATAAAAAAAAACTATTAAAAGGACTCTTCACAATTTACAAATTTTGAGTATCAATCAAAAGTAGGCATGCCGGGCCATTGAATATGAAGACCAGAAGCTCAAAGAAAATTATGGGCTGTGATCTTAGGAAGAGTTTCAAAAAGTTTAAGATTTTGTAAGGTTGGAGATTTGAATTCGTTACACTGTCACTTAGGCTATAGCACGACATCACTCCCAATACATTACAAATAATTTTTTTCCATAAAAGGTCGGTAAAACTAATATATTATTACTGGCCGGAAACTCCAGTTTCCAATGCTTGGTTTTAAGCCGGTACTGGTAGGCATAAGAAGAAACTGAATCTAGAGATGGTGGACATGCCTCGTTTAACAAGAAAAAATCCATTTCTCTGAAAAGTGATGTATGGCTTTATTAGTTTTTCTCTTTTCAGTGAAATGGAGTGTTACTTGTTCAACTAGGCCATATACTACAGAAATGAAGTTTTTTTTAATAATTTTTATTAGGTTTGAGTTGCGCCATGAGGGAGAGGAGGTAAGAGATGGTGTTGGGATCAGCAGCGAGATCTAAGTGGTGGAGTAAAATGTCGACGTTGGAGGAGAGGACGGAGGAAAGATATAAGGAGGTAGTTATCGGTTAGGGTTTTGGATCAGTCGGCGTAGAAGTCATTGATATAAATAAATACTGATTGGGCTACATCGGTTTAATTAAACCTTAACCGAGTCTAATAAATTCAATTTTGCTCGGTTAAATTACCAGTTCAATGCGAATTTAAACCCAATGTGCTTTTAAGAATTTAAAAACCATCTAGGTAATGTTCATTGCAAACGTTAGCTCTTATATCTATTCAGTTAGTTATTAACTCCCGAAATGTAAAGAGATCTTCGATCAATTTGAACTAGATAGTTGTTATAATAGATCACACATTGTATATTACTAAATAAATAAGCAGTATTATACTGAGCTATAATAATGGTTTTAAAATAAGTACTTATTAAGTTAAATATATACACACTTACGGCATTTTATAAAAGATTCATCATGCTTAGCAATATTTAGGGGTTTCTTCTTTTAGTACTAGAGACACCCCCACAAGCATATATACGTTACTGATGAAGAAAAAGTTTTTTTTTTTTGGGTGTGAATGTTAAATATGAAGAAAAAGGTTTCTGAATTTAGATTGTTTTCAATAAAATAGAGTTGTATTTGTTGCTTGTTTTGTATCGGTTGTAAGTGAATCTCACGTCTGAGACACAAATGCCCCACGTGAATCTGTTATATGCTCAGGCAATTCGGACTTATTTGATGAATGTTGTGTTTCCTTATAAATATAAGATTCTCAGAACATTTGAACAAATCAAATGCCAAGAAATGTTTTTTATAAAGTCGTTGAGAAGTGGTAAACAATGTAAAGCAAAACAAAATGGCTACTTGCTATAATCAAGGGGTTAGTAATACTATTATTCGGGTAGTGTACTGTTAAGCTAGATGAGCTTCTAAGCTAAAACTAATTGGTGATAAATGAAGTGGTTTATTTATCTTATAGATTGCTAAGGATCCATTTCAACTAACAATGTGGGACCTTTGTCCTTAATACGCCTCCTCGAGATGATGGTTCTTTGAGCGTCAATCTCGGAATGTTTGGGAAATGATCGATGGACCAATTTTGGGTTGGATCGATAATGAATCGGGTTGGATTGTTTGGATCGGGCTCTGATACCGCCATATTAAACTAGATGGACTTCCAACCAAATCCATTTGGTCATAAGTAGAGTGATACATTTATCTTATATATTGTTAAAATCCATTATAACTACCGATGTGGGACATTTGTCAAGACTATATATATGATAATGTACTTTCGAGGAGTCACATTAGATACACCGAACATAAGCCTAAAACCTCAATCTTATCATACTGCTTCACCGAACAGAAGCCACCAAGTAACGAGAGAATCAGAAGAACATCTGGAAGATACACTTATTAAAAGGCCGCGAGAAGGACTCTTTCATGACTGAGAGATGGAAGGTGACAAGAAACCTGAAACTTCTGAAGAATAATAGGCTTGTTCTGCTCACAACATACAACCACGCCACCATCACACCACCACTTACGCCGTTGCTGAACCCATACATAAGACGAACACTAACAACCAACAAGGATTGCCTCAGATTCAACCTCGTGAAGCTCAACGCGTTGTGGAGAAAGAGTTGGTAGAATCTCCAGATATGCACACAATCGCCATGGAAACCAACCAAAAGAGAAAAGAAATGCTAGAAGACGACAATATGAGTCCATCCCCGGTGGTGGTGAGAATTACGGACCACCGAGGAGGAAGATCGGGAAAAGTGATTACTTCGCTCTTAACGTGGCAAAGAAAAGCTACCGAAACTAGTTAAACCAAATTTTGTTAATAAAATAATTAATTTTTCTTCTTTTAAAATAAAAATAGAATTTCTACAAAATTAATAAGCAACACCGTAATTCATTTTTTTTTTCTTTGCCGTCTTTGTACTTATGGTAATTAATCAACGTTGGTTTTGTGTGGCAAAGGCAGAGAAGCCAACGGAGGAGCAACGAACAAGATTGCTGCATCAATATTAATTGGTTTGGTTGCAACTTGCAAGTCTGTTTTTTCATATTCTTTAATAATGTAACTATTATTGTTGTTTTGTTTAAGTTATACGTACAGATGAACGTGTGGTAGTATTACAAGCCGTACAAGATAGGAACTAAAGTAATAGACACATTTGCACGAAAACTAAGTAATTCTTATTACACATCCTCCTGACCAAAAAACACATGTAAAGAACATATGATATGATAAAGCATGTTGGTATTATAGATTTATAGATAACACATTGTATATTACAAAACAAATTAACCAGTATTATACCAATTATCCATCAATTTATATGTTTCCTTGTGTTGAGACTTGAGTCTAGTTTTAGTTTTCCATATTGTAAAAAATACTTTATATTCATTGTTAAGAAAGAAAAACCCTAAACATATGGGTTATGTACAAAAGCATATGAATAGAAGCAAGTGAAGCATGTGCTTCGGAGCCTGAGAAAATATATATTATTAATGGGCCAATGTTAACAGAAATATCTTGTAACTGTACTGGTAATAGTGATTCCTAGTGTATTAAAAATACGGGTTCAAGACTCCACTGCTGTTGTTTTTAATTTTTCACGAATTTTAACAATAGAGGGACCAAAAATTCTTTGGACTTCTGGACCAATATTTCTCAGGCACGGCCCTGGTTATGTAGTGTTTGAAAGCATCTCATACATTAAAAATATGCTAGATCTCATCTGCTATGGATGTAGCCAATCCATGAAACGGTTTGTTTTCTTATATCTATTCCACTCTCATTGTCGTTCTACTGGTAAAGAACTATAATCATTTGTTCAACTCCTGAAATCAAGTAAATTGATAGTTCCACAATACTATATAACTATTAGGAATCTGATCATACCGATAGTAATTGATGAATGAATGAAGGATGTCTATATATAGGTATATAACTAGTTTCCTGTTGAATTTTAGTGATTATGTAATTATAATTCAAGTCAGAAAATGTCAAAAGGATAAGGAACATGTTTATAGATATAGAAGCTAAACATTGAGATCCGTGATTGCTGGATTAACAAGAAGTTAACAAATTTAGAATATCCCACATCAACTTTTATTTTCATTTGATCATATAATGTTGTCTTCTTGTCCCCAACATTTATATATGTTTCATCACAAGTAATTTGTTTTCATGGAAAATATATTCTTATTCCAGTTTTCGAAGGTGATACCAAATTCAGTTGTAAGCCTTTCTGTTTGTTTTCTCTGGTTGTAGAATTGGATAGCACAATCACATAACTAAATATTAAAAGGAATGTATTTTGGTTTCCATTTAAATTCCAATTTGTTCAAGAAGTTTAATAAATTGGTAAACATATCTGAAGCACATTTGGATCGATATTTAATACATCAGATTTTTAGTATTCTGATAAATAAAAGTGCTATAACCTTTCTTCCTGCAATGGTCCCTTAATTATATAGTATATTAAATCGAACTGGAAAAGGAGAGTCTCTCTCCTCTTCTTGAGAGAGGTTTCTCTCTATTCATCCTTCTTACCACACAAATATCTTTCAGAAGGATGAATATATGTCTTCTTTTTGTTTGTAAAATAAACCTTCGATCATTAGATCGATTTTGTTTCTTCCGCTTGTCGGATCTTATCTTCGCGTTAGGCGATCTTGTTTAGTTTTTGTTGTGTTTTCAATCCATATTTCCGAGCATAACTTCATCTTCTTCGACTATTCTCGAATATGAATTGAACTTTAATAAAGCTTCTGACTTCCAGTCGAAGATCTTTGCGCTCCCTCTCTCTCTCTATGTGGTTTTCTATCAATCACTCCAGTTGGATCCTCTACCTTCGAGTTGGGTAACGTCGCGTTCGTTTGAGCCGCAGTCCTTAGTGGGCGGTAAAGATCTTCAAGCCGAGATTGCTTTGAAGACATGGACGTGTTCCTTTCAGGTAGTTGTTTGAAGATTGAAAGTGATGAAGGATGGCGATCAAAGAGAAGAAGCGCTCCAAAGGAGCTTGTGGTGATGTTGGTTAGTACGCTGGCGGAGCAGATGTGTCGGAGAGATAGATTTCCCGGCACCGCCTTGAGCTTCAGAGTTGCAGATTCAACCGCTTGCGTTCTGTCCAGAAAACAACACGTGTCGATCCATATACCGTGTCCTTCTCCTTTTGCACTTTGATCTTATCCATTAAGAGAAGACTAAATTGGGCTGAAGCCTAATAATATTTTCATGTTTGATAGGTTAGTTTTCAATTGGGGCTTCGATTATAATGTTATGGATTGTAAGCATCACCATGTAATGCTCTTTGGGCTTTCCAATCAATGGAATTCAAAAGTTGACAAAAAAAAAATATATAGTATATTAAATCTATCGTTATTTTAATTTATTTACTCGATCGGTCGGCTAGGGAAGATTCATGTACGTGGTTTATTTAGTATCCTAAGTAAATTACAATTATGCCATCCTTTAAAAAATTAAATAAAAGAAAAAACATTACAACATCTGGTCACCCTCGAAACTTGGTACTGAGTAAATTAACCAACAACTCTTACCACTAGACCATTGGAATTTACTAATTTCTTTCCCCAAAAACTTATTAATATTCCATATATTATCGGAAAATTGAAAAAATGCTAAGAGTTGTTGGTTAATCTAGATTTTTTTTGCTAATTCGCTAGACCCACACCAATTGCCCGACTAACGTCTAGAGCAATTCCTAAGAGGAGTAATTATCTCAATTTAGGTAAAAAACCCTGAGACCGGTTACAAAAAACACGTCTAATCCATAAAATTATCTTAAGAACTTGCTAAAATAATATGACCCAGCTGGAACTTCCCTGTTGGATTAAGCTTGAAGTAGCTTAGGATACAAGTTACCTAATCCTATTGTGTTGTGGTTATTTAAAGGGATTAGGAAAATATTCTTATTATGTATTCCTAATGAGTTTAGGAAGTTTAGAGTTATATTTAAGGAGATGTCAACATTGTGACATAACTTAAGAGATAGAGAACTTGAGGTTTTGAGATAGTTTCCTCAAGAGATTAATAAAAGGAGTTTTAGAGATTTCATACGATTCATACGATTCATACGAAACTTGATTTCTAGATTTGGTATCAGAGCAAAACAAAGATCATGAGCGACATCATACCTGCGACTGATAAGGCGAGAGAAGGAGGGGGTTCTTCTTCAATACAGTGTCCTATGCTTAGTTCAACAAATTATACAGTCTGGGGTATGCGGATGAAGATAACCTTGAAGGTTCACAAGGTCTGGGAAGCAATAGAGCTCGAAACAGTAAGTAATGATAAAAACAACCTAGCCTTAGCCTTGTTATTTCAATCAATACCATAAACTCTTATCCTGCAAGTGGGAGAACTCGAGAAAGCTAAAACAAGTTTGGGAAGCCATCAAACAAGATATCTGGGAGCTGAGAGAGTCAAGGAAGCTAGATTACAGACATTAATGAATGAATTCGACAGGCTAAAGATGAAAGAAACTGATAGTATAGACGACTTTGGAGGAAAATTGTCGGAACTTGCCGTCGAAATCAGCTGCTTTGGGAGTTAGTATCGAGGAAACGAAATTAGTTGAAAAAATTCTTTCAAGTTTACCTCGAAAGAAATACTATACATATTGTTGCTTCGCTTGAACAAGTGTTGGACCTTAATTCAACCAGCTTTGAAGATATCATTGGACGTCTAAAAGCATATGAGGAGAGAATATTTGATGAAGAAGACGGAGAGGATGATCAAGGCAAAGCTGATGTATGCAAATAACAATGGACAGAACAGCAGCCAAGCAAATCGTCCACCGCAAGATCAATCAAATCGTGGGTATCAAGAAAACGCGGCTTACTACTACGGAGATTCATATAGAGGAAGAGGTAGAGGCGGACGCTCTTACTACCGAGGAAGAGGACGTGGCCGGTACAATGGAGGAAGAGGATACGCCGAAAGAGATGCGTCAAAATAACATGTTTCGATGTGATAAAGTTGGCCATTTTGTAGCCCAATGTCCAGATCGTCTTCTCAAGTTGCAAGAAGCTCAAGAAACAGACAACACTGATACACACGAGGCTGATGAACTTATGATGCATGAGGTGGTATTTTTAAAACGAGAAGAATGTTTTACCTGAAAGATACGAAACAAACTCCGGAGGAGAAAACATATGGTATCTGGATAATGGAGCAAGCAACCATATGACCGGAGACCGAAGATATTTTTTCACGAATCGATAATTACCATCACTGGAAAAGTAAGGTTTTGGGGTGATTCGAGAATAGATATTAAAGGAAAAGGAACAATATCTTTCACAGATATGAATGGAGAAGCGAGAAAGATGACAGATGTTTACTTTATACCAGATTTAAAGAGCAATATTATAAGCTTAGGTCAAGCTACAGAGGCTGGTTGCGACATAAGACTAAGAGGAGAAGAGTTAACAATGCATGATCAACATGGAAGGTTACTAGTGAAAACAAAGCGATCGCAGAACAGACTGTATAAAGTGCACATGGGAATTATGAGCAATACACGTTTGCATCTATCTTCAACAACGGAGTCAAAACGCTTGGCATGCTCGTTTGGGTCATATAAACTTCGAGTCATTAAAAGGAATGATACAAAAAGAACTTGTACTTGGCATCCCAAGCATTAACATCGAAAGAGAAGTATGCGGCTCATGTTTACTTGGCAAACAAGCAAGACACCCATTCCCTAAGGCTACCACATATCGAGCAAGTGAGATACTAGAGTTGCTTCACGGAGACTTATGCGGACCCATAACACCAAAAACGCCTGCTGGTAATAGGTATATCTTCGTGGTTATAGATGATAACACCAGGTACATGTGGACGATGTTCCTAAAAGAGAAAAGCGAAGCACTCAGTAAGTTTAAAAGACTCAAGACGGTAATAGAGAAGGAGATGGGAAAGAAGATAGGAACTCTCAGAACCGACCGAGGAGGAGAATTCGTATCTAAGGAATTCAATGAATTCTGTGATGGTTTTGGCATCAAGAGACACCTAACAGCACCGTACACACCACAACAAAACGGAGTCGTGGAGCGTAGAAACAGAACCATGATGGAGATGGCAAGAAACATTCTAAAGCATATGCATATGCCGAATGATCTTTGGGGAGAAGCCATACGACATTCAACATATCTACTCAACCGTGTAGCAACTCGGGCACTAAAGGAAAAAACGCCATACGAAGGGTTTAGAGGCAAGAAACCAAGTATTGAACACTGCGAGTATTCGGGTGCATAGCATACGCAAGAGTGGAGGCAAAGCTCTTGAAGAAACTTGACGACCGAGCACGTATGCTTGTACACTTAGGAACGGAGCCAGGATCAAAAGCTTACCGTTTGCTTGATCCACAAACTCGCAGAGTTGTGGTCAGCAGGGACGTTGTCTTTGATGAGGCAAGAGGGTGGAATTGGAGTGCAAACAACACAGAAGACCTGAACATTAGGTAACTTTGTAGTGACCCTCGGTAAATTTGGGAACCATGGGATCGACAATCACATCAATAAAGAAGATCATCTGCGCCTGGAACAAGACACCGACGAAGGATCGGTAGCACTACCACCTCGAGAACGATGATGTCGATGACAATCTGGAAGAGTTGATAGAAGAAGAAACCACAAGTGCTAAGAAGATCAGAAAGACAACATACAAGACCAAAGTACCTTGACGATTACATATTACTTGCTGAAGAACTCGGTGAAGAGATGCTCCTATATGTGAACAATGAGCCACGAAACTTTGATGAAGCCAAGGAGTCAAGAGAATGGAGACGAGCGTGTGAGGAAGAGATATACTCCATCGAGAAAAACAATACGTGGGTTCTAGTTGATCTTCCATACGGAGCTAAACCAATTGGTTTAAAGTGGGTTTTCAAGATAAAACGTAACTCAGATGGAAGCATTAACAAGTATAAAGCAAGGTTAGTTGCCAAAGGATACGTGCAACGTCATGGAATTGATTTTGATGAAGTCTTTGCTCATGTAGCACGTCTTGAGACAATAAGGCTCCTCGTTAATCTAGCAGCAACAAACGGATGGGAAGTACATCATTTGGATGTTAAAACAGCATTCTTGCATGGAGAACTGAAGGAAACTGTTTATGTTAAGCAACCTGAGGGCTACGAAAAACAAGGAGAAGAAAGAAAAGTATATAAACTTAACAAAGCTCTGTATGGATTGAGACAAGCGCCGCGAGCCTGGAATAATAAACTCAACAGATTCTTTGCGAATTACAGTTCAAGAAGTGTTCCAAGGAACCCTTCGGTCTATCATAAGACAGTAAGCAGGCGAGTTACTGATAGTTGCAGTCTACGTAGATGATTTATTTGTGACCGGTACCAAGTGTTGAAATCATCAAAGGAGTTTAAGAAGAACATGGCGACTAAATTCGATATGAGCGATCTTGGTAAGCTTACTTACTATCTTGGTATAGAGGTGTGTCAGCATGAGAATGGAATCACGCTAGTACAAAGAAGCTATGCATCAAAAAATATTAGAAGAGGATGGAATGGATAAATGCAATCCTGTCCAAACACCGATGGAGACTCGGGTTGAAACTGTCCAAAGCAGAAAACGAAAAAAGAAATCGATGCAACGAGGTTTAGAAGGAACATAGGGTGCCTACGTTACCTTCTCCATACGCGACCTGATCTGTCCTTCAGTGTGGGAGTTCTATCACGATATATGCAGAGTCCGAGAGAGTCCACATGGTGCTGCGATGAAGCAAATTTTGAGATATTTGCGTGGAAGCCTTTCTTATGGTCCTAACATTTGAGCGGTCATCACTGAAGGTGCCAAGACTTGTAGGTTACAGCGACAGCAGCTTTGTGTCTGATCCAGATGATGGGAGAAGCACGACTGGCCATATTTTCTACCTAGGAGAGAGTCCGATCACGTGGTGTTCGCAGAAACATGACTACAGTTGCGTTATCTTCCTGCGAGGCTGAATTCATGGCAGGAACAGAGGCTGCAAGACAAGCTATTTGGCTACAATATGTTATGTGAGATCACGGGTCAACCATGTGCAAGAGTGACCATCCGAATTGATAATCAGTCAGCGATTGCATTGACGAAAAACCCGGTCTTTCATGGTAGGAGTAAACATATACACAAGAGATATCATTTCATACGAGAATTGTGTAGAAAATGGACGGATTGGAGTCGAACATGTACCTGGAGAGAAACAGAAGGCCGACATCTTGACAAAAGCATTAGGAAGGATAAGATTCAAGGAGATGAGGGATTTCATTGGCATGAAAGACTTGGCAACAGAGAGCTTCAAGCTTAAGGGGGTGAATGTTGGATTAAGCTTGAAGTAGCTTATGGATACAAGTTACCTAATCCTATTGTGTTGTGGTTATTTAAAGGGATTAGGAAATATCTTATTATGTTATTCCTAATGAGTTTAGGAAGTTTAAAGTTATATTTAAGGAGATGTCAACATTGTGACATAACTTAAGAGATAGAGAACTTGAGGTTTTGAGATAGTTTCCTCAAGAGATTAATAAAGGAGTTTTTAGAGATTTCATACGATTCATACGATTCATACGAAACTTGATTTCTAGACTTCCGTCATGCGTTTAAATTCGCTTGGCCATCTATTTTTACCATTTAGATGAATTATTATGTACTCGGATGCAATGTCTCTTAGAATTAGTTTTTAGGTTTAGAAAGTTTTTAGAATCTGACGATTATAAAAATTTATGTTCCTAAATATAAAAAGAATTGGAGGACTCTCAGTGAACTTAAGCATATTGAGCAGATCGCACGAGTCGTACCGGCCAAATATTTAGATTCTGAATGGTAACATGCAGAACAACTGAGGGATACGTACGGTGCCAATTTCAGCAGTAACAAAACAATATAAATACATAGATATATGAAAAAAAATTTTGTTATTATTTATGGTCGTGCGGTTACCATTCGAAGCCTTAAATGTGTCTCCGTGACGCATGCTATGGTTTGTCTTCTTCATCCTCTACTTTTTTTTGGGTTTTCCGAATAAAATAATTTTGACAATTATTTATTTGATTTTGACATGAAGTAGAAAGTGGTTATTTGTTAAACCAACTTTAAAAGGTTTTTGTTTTGATCTCCATATTCCCGAGATATCTTTTCCTCATGGCCGTTTATGGTATTCTTTATTTTTTTACATACATAGATCGAGTTCCTTTTATCAAAAACCATATTATTAAATTGGAACTAAGACTTAACTAGTTACATGGACCTGATAGACACACCAAATGTGCACGTACAATAAACGACATGTTTAACATTTAGATGATTAAATAAAGGAGTATTATAACAATAAACTCCAAAACGGGTCAAACGAGTCCTCTAGATGCAATTACAACGGCATAGTTTAATTTTCCAGTCACTTGCGTAAGCAAAAAGTTTGAACTAGCTAGTGTTGTACCATGGTGTTAAGACAAGCGAACCTACCAGAACAGGTTATTACTTTCTATATTTTATATTCGAAAACATATTTTTGAAATTTCAAACGGGGAAAATACGAAGAAAATCTTGACCTCTCCTGATGTCACCATGCTGAATGATTGCATCCACTGACACCCATGCCTGATAATTGTATCAAACATTCTAGAGTTATCCATACAACGAACTTTTCGACAAAAAATACAACGAAACTTCTTGGTCAGCCACTAAATTTGCATATCATCGTTCAATTTTTTTTGAATTGACTTCGAATAGCCTTTGGCCCTTTTGTACATTATTGAGATTGACCCTCAATACATTAACGGTATGACTTTTCCATTAATAATAGACATCATACAAAATTACCGAAACGGCATGACCGGTTCCAAAAACATAAGCTTAACCGTAATTTGTATGCTACTTAGTACTAACCAGCACCCGGTTTATAGAACATCGGTTTCTAAAACCATTCCGCTTCGCTAATGTAAACTTTTTTTATAATGTACATTTTGCTTTTTATCACATTATAATACAATCGTGACAGCAATGTAAATTTTTTATTTAACCAGTTGGAAAATATTCTTGAGTTAAAGAGGGTTGGATTAAGCCACGTGTTCATAAACATAGAATATCTTTCAATTTTTTTTTCTGTTTTCATAGTAAAAAATAATGTTCCTTTTGATTTGATGACACTTCGTTACGGATGAATCTTTCAAAAATGACAATGACCCTCGAAAAATCAAAATATTATTTGGTAATATTTGGTATTAGTCGACATGTTAAAAACAGGAAAACTGTACAATCCCAATTAATCATGCAACATGTGTACACACATGCACGTAGGCACAAAATACAGTTCAACGCGTCACACCTCGAGGCTATATAAAGAGGTTTCTTTGCTCTATTCCTAGAACCAACTCAAGTCTTCTTCTTCATTTTTAAACTGTAACACAACTCTGTTTGTCAGCCATCTGAACAAACATGAAGAGGCTCAAGGTTTCAAATGGCATCATCCCCATGTAGAAGAACCCAAACCGGGAAACGCCAAAAGTCTACCGGAATTCTCAACCCGGTTTCAAGAATCCTCCTCTTTAGCACGTCGTGGAGCCAGTAAACTGTGCGGAGAAAAGAAAACGGTTCAGACCCGGTTGGGTAATGAACCGAAGTCGCTGGCCTGTTCCAAAGGTCATTTAGTGGTTCACAGTGGGAGAATCCGGCGATGATACACGGCGCGTGGTGCTTCCGGTGGTTTACTTTAACCATCCTCTGTTCGGAAGAGTTGCTGGAGGCAGGCGGGAGCGGGTTTACGGGTTTGACCAACCGGGTTCGGATTACGATACCTTGTCAAGTGTCCGGATTTTGAGAAGGTTCAGATGAAGATCGCCGCATTGGGATCATTGCCGACGCAAGTGGAGTTTCAAGATTCTCTAACGTTGACTTTGTTAAATAAATTAATTTTAGCTTTTTTTGTTTTACTACGTGAGAATATAGTCAATGTCAATTAGAGATGGGTACTTTCCCTCCAGTTTGTTTGAATACCATATTGGTTTAATGACTTAATAGGTTATACAATTATCCATACATCACTTTTACTTATTTATATTGTTTTTTCTGGGCATCAGTAATATATTATGCTATTCATACGGATCAGGGCATATATAACATATTTTATGAGATAATGATCAAAATAGACTTTGAAAAGTTTTTGTCTCCAAAATAACATTCAAAAATAAAAAAAATTAAAAATATATTTTATTAAATGATGTAAATAAACATTTATATACATTGAGTTAACTAATCTAAACTTAGGATTTTAGAGTTATATGGTGAGGTTTTTAAAGTTGAAGTTTAAATTACAAAAAAAAAAAAAAAATTGGTCATTTTTTTCTTAAGATCTATTTTGTGATAAAATATTCAAAATGTGTATTTGAGAGATTTGCCATAATTTTATTACAGACACTATATAATTTTTTTACCATCTATAATTTTTTTTTGTTTGAATTATATAAAACATATAAAAATAGTTCTTCAAGAATATTTGGATCAACCAAAAATTCCCATAAAATTGTTAATTATTGATCAAAATTATGGAATAACAGCCATTTACAAGAATGACGTATATCCTAATTTTATAAAATATATAAAATAGATAACAAAAGTATAAATAATAAATTTAAAAATTATAAATAATAAAACGAGATTGACTTCAAATCATCTTTTTAGCAAAAACGTCTAGCTTATGAATTCCTGAATACTGAAGAGATGAATACGGTAATACACAATTCGGATGACGAGATCCCACAAAGTAGAATTCTGTATAAGTCGGCCGCATCACTGTCTCCAGGAGTTGCTAAAAATGAGATCAAGTCAGAGCTGTCATTCCCAAGTAAGGAGATCCAGGTGGTGATCGAGAGACCAAGCAATCTCCTCCCTAC
>CAJHQP010009464.1:0-22307 GCA_905132765.1 Moricandia arvensis
ATGTCTGTCGTTGATCGATGGTAGTCTTGTACTTCAACTCTCACAACGATCAGCTACGGATAATTCTCCTCTAAATGCTCCAATAGGTCCAAGTATTTCCATATATCTCCAAAACGTACCTGGACCTATAAAGATCTTAAAACATAGCCTAGACATTCATAACAGACCCTAAATAGAGCCTATAACATGGTCTAAAACTGGTAATAAATAGGCTATATCAAGAGAGTAAAGTTGCTCTAGTGTTAATTTGAGCATATCATGTACCATCATAGATTATGATTTCTAGAAAATATTTAAGGAGGAGAAAATCCAAGAAGGAGACTTTCAAGACGAAATTTCTATGTCCTTCGGCAATTTCAGTGGTGTCGATCGATACCCAAGGCTGAGCACTGATCGACACCCCCATGCTGAATCTTTAGGATCTTGAGAAATGGTATGCATCGATCGACATCCACTTGTTACATACCGAGTTTGATTTCCAAGCATCAATGAAGAATAATTAAACACTTCAGGAAACTCGTGTCAAACATCAACAGATCAACCAGTGAACACCAGTCATGAACATGAAGATGCACCAGAGCCTATGATCATTGAGCAGGACACTGAGGAACAAATTTCTAATAGAAAGAAGAACAAGGTTATTAAGCATCTAAGAAGATAAGCTAATGAAAAGGAGTTGGATATTTCACCAAGATGATGATGAGGATACATGTCAACATGCCATTCGATGAAGCTAATTAGGCCCACCAGCTATGGATGTTTTTTAGAGAGAACATAGAGACAAACGAGGACATTGGGCGTTTGTTATATCAGATCAGAGAGAAGATGAACCAGAGGATTACTTTGAAGAAGAAGAGTGACCCTTGGAAGATTCATTCCGCTTTGTGGATTGCTCCAAGGTGAATTCAAGAGGGATCGGAAACCTTCAGGTACAAATCGGCAATGCCTTCGTTCCGTTAGATTTTTCATGTCATGGATATTCATATAGACTGGAAGTCTTCTCTATCACTCTAAAGAACCTTCTTGGCTACTGTAGGAGCAGTTTGTGAAATGAGAAAAATAGGCTGTATCTCTCACTCTTTATTGAGACTGATTTATGTGACCTTGTTCAAGTGGTGAAGGTAAAAACGCCATAGATTGAGATAGGAGATGGTCCATGATTTGTGGCAGTTTGTTATTCTGATTCTGCCACAAAGTACGAAGATGACGACGAGGTGTCGATCGACACTCATCCACCAGCATCGATTGACACCACTGTGACTCCAGAAATCCGAGAAGATTTTTCGATTAAGGCCACCAATCCACCTAAGAGAACAGTTAGTGTAGTAGCACCAGATGAATACAAAGTTTACAGAGATGAAGAGGGCAATGCATAGGCTAGGGATGGAAAGATCATTAGTGTTTCAAAGGAAGATATGAAAGCAATACTTGAGATGGCAAACAGTTGGAAAGGTTGTTATTTGAGTCTACTAGAGTATGATGGATGTTTCCGGCTCCTGGATCCCACCATACACCTCCATGTCAGCCAGCACCTGAAATTTACTAGAATACAAGAAGATTGACGCAATCTATTTCCCTCTCAAAAACAGCATTGGATAGATCAGCAAATGTATGGGAGAGCTAAATCAGAAAGTGGATTACACACATGAGATCATTCATAGAGAAAACAGCACCTAACCAAAGGAGAGAAAGCCATCAAAAGCTTTGTAGGCACCTGGTTCGAGATGAGCAGATAAGATGTGGATTCTTGTTTTTCAACAAATGTTCCATTACATCCATACTAGCTGAAAATATCCAAAACGTCAAGCTATATACTATAAACAAGCACTTGATGGGAGGCAACCCATTTAGTAAGTTATAAATTAGTTCTTAGATTTTACTGATTTTTTTTATGTTTATTTTACTTCAGATTAAATAAAAGAGAGAACTAAGGAAGACGAGTCTGTACTGAGCATCGAACAACACTTATTTAATGTCGATCGACAAAGCATTGTCATTTAACTCTGTCGATCGACACTTACCATCAGCGAGCAAGTATACCATTTTTTGTTGCTAATATTTTTCCTTCTCATTTATTGTCCCACGAGTCTGAGAGTATATAACACAAGTGACAGTGTTTTTAATCTGGGGGAGGTTTTACTGATATTGTGTTTTATTTCTAGTTTTATATTTATGGTGTGTTTTATTGAGTTTTTACAAAGTCAAGAAGGGGATTATGATCTTTTCAATTTTTACTTATTATCTAACCACTCTCTAGCACTATTCTTAAATTTACTGATTGTAGAGTGTTATGGGAAGAAATATTGATATATCATGGATTTTACCAGTTTTCAAAGATAGTGTATATGTTTTCTAGAGTATATTATATATGTTTGGAGTCTATTTTAGAGTGTTTTCAGGTCACGGTATGTGTAGGAACCGAAATTCGCACTGTCGATTTTAGTTAATGGAGGAAAGCAAAGAATACATTACTTTTCTTGAGGTCCGTAATCTTTGCAGAGTCAAAGACAAGTGACCAAATAAGCGCGGACAATACATAAAGAAAAAAACGAATTTAGAAAAAAAAATATATCTTTATCCAAATCCGCGTAAGGCCGTTGGGTTCATTACAAAATATTATAATATTGATAAACCTAGTCGAGTCGCAACTTGATAACAAAAGATGAAAAAGATACGAAAAAGGTTTGGTTGATTTCGGACTGAAACTTATGAAAGGCTGCCTACGTACCCCTTTCGAGGATCAAGCAGAACGTAGTTCAATTAAGAGAGTGGAACAAGAGATCGAACTACCTGTGCAAGTTCGTCTAGTAATTAAGTGCCTGTCATAGAATCCACACATGTCAAGAATAAAGCTTAAGGTTTCAAAGTGCAAAGAGTTCTAAGAGCCTTAAAGAAAATCTCCACCTTGCGCTCCTTGCCTTGTCTCTCCTTATATATGGCTCTTAGGTCTGTCGTCTTTCCTTTTTCGCTCCTAATTCGAGCCTATCTATTTGTGGAAATCTTCCTTATCCTCTCAATCTTCGTGATTGTCTTGGGAACTTGACATTTATCTTCTTCGAAAATCAAGTAAACCGTCATTGTAGTTTGGGCTCTTATATAGCCTATTTATTATCAGTTTTAGGCCATGTTATAGGCTCTGTTTAGGGTCTATTATGTGTGTCTATGCTATGTTTTAAGGTCTTTACAGGTCCAGGTACGTTTTAAAGATATATGGAGATACTTGGAGCTTTTGGAGCATTTAGAGGAGAATAATCTGTAGCTGATCATTGAGATAGTCGAAGTTCAAGACTGTTATCGATCGACGACACTACCTTGGCATCGACCGATGTTGCATGACAAAGATCGATCTATGTTGCACATCTGCCATTGATCTACTTCCAAATCAAAGACAACCAATTTCACGCCTAGTTAGAGACAAGACACAAGATTAGAAGATTACCCCTGGACGAGTTTTGACCTAGATGTTTGGGTTTTATATTTATACTTTATATATGAGACGAAGAAAAGGGGGGGGGGGGGCAGTGAGACAGTGTGTGTGTGTGCGGGGTGCGAGGGGTGCCAGTGGCAGATTATGTGCACCAACATTCCATTATATTTTTAGGATTTAGGGGAGAAGATTCATAACTCTTTAGGGAGATTTGTATTGGAACCCCAATATTTATATATGCATTATATTCAAATAATTATTCTTACTTTGATTATGTCTGAGTACTTATCAACTAGATTTATGGTTGATTGATAGCAAACATGGATTATCCCAAAAGTAAGATTGCTAGGTTAAGTTAATATCCATCAATTGAGTTGTGCTTAATGCTTGCATTCTAAAGTAGCTAACTAGGATCTCGAAAGTAGGACTATATATAAGTACATAACTTAATCTTTAGAAATATATATAATTACCTAACTTAATCTTAATTACCTAATTTAATCTTTAGAAATAAGAAATCTATTGTGTGCCAATGTTCTCTGTTTATTTGATCCCTAAGTACTACACCTAATCTCTCTTGGCAAGAGTATTGTTTTGTGTGTTACAATTAAGGGTTAATTTCATAGTTAATTGTTTAGGATATTTATACCCCTCTTGAACAATAAACACACCCATGTAAAATTTGGCGTCGTGGCCGGGGAACATTGATCGCCATTAGATTTTATTTCTAGGATTTAGTCAAGGTTTGTTTTAACTTTCAAGTTACTTAATTTTTCTTTTTCTTTGTTTTTCAGGTGCATGCAAAAGAGTACCAGGAGCTATAGAGGACAAGAATTATTATTCTCAGACCCACAAAAACTTGAACGTAAGATCCGCAAAGAAAGATGACAAGCATCGATCGACGGCAACTACTCAGCGTTGACCGACACTTTTTTATGGACAGCATCGACCGACATTGATCACTCCGCATCGATGGACAGCACCTCACCCAGATCAATCTATGACAGCAGACGAGTTCAGATAGTTGCGCCTATTGTAGTGGTTAATAATGAGAATGGAGACTTGCATGACCTCAACGGTCTTCTGTGTAATGCAACAGGTCAAAGGATAGACAATAACGGGGCTTTAATCCTGATTCAGAAGCAGAAGCAGAAGCAGACAATTCAATAACTCAACCGGAAGCTAATGCCCAAGCTGCTAGAGGCATGGAGATTTCAAGGCCAATCAGAATACCATGGATTGAAGTTATGTTTGACACAGTACTAGAGGGACAGAAGAAAATGACTGTTGATTTCAATGGGAAGATAGATTTCTTGTACCTCCACCTAAACAGAAAGATCGGAGACCTCCACACCCATATGAAGGAGCTGGATAATAAGGCGACTCAAACAATTGAAGCCCTTAAGAGATACGAGGCTATGGTTAGGGGAAGGAAGAGGATGGATATAACAATTACGTCAATGGTGTGATTGATTATGAATTTTGGGTAGAAGTCAAGAGAGAAGGATACAAGAGGGAGGATACCGTGTAGAAAATTCGAGTTCATTCAGCGATTCACACAGGAATCGATTGATATAACATACTGAGAATCGATTGACGGTCCCTGTGGAGTTGGCAGAATCGGGGAAATCTTTCAACATCGCTCGACGCAGAGATCGTAAAATCGATCGATGGTACCTAGTAACAAAACGAGTTCATCAAGCAAAGGTCATGTATATGACAACTCTAGAGCAGAAGATAGATACATCAGAACCTATGATGGTTGATAAGGCCACCGAGGGTCATCCTAGGAAAAAGCCGAGGATCATTCTAAAGAAGAAAAGCTCTTGGGAAGTTTGTGATGCCATGTCTGATCAAAAGTCACGAGTTTCCCAATGCCTTATGCGACGCCCGGATTGTCAGTGAGCATCATACCCAGAGCTATGGCAGAGAAGTTAAACCTGAGAGTTGAGCCTTCCAGTGACTCTTTCATTTTTGTGGATTGCTCTAGGGTAGATTCAGGGGGTATTTTTAGAGATGTCCCACTGCAAAGTGAGAACGTCTTAGTCCCGATAGACTTCCATGTGATGGGTATCCATATCAATTGGAACTCTTCTTTTTTACTTGGAATAGCTTTCATGGCCACTGTAGGAGCTATCTGTGACATGAAGAAAATATGTTTTGCCTTTCCTTGATTGATCATAATGTTTATTATAAAATTTATAAGAATAAACCTTCTGTCACGAAATTGTCAAATGATGCAGAGCTTGTGGCCAAATGCTTCTGCGATTACGAGTTCAATGAGCAATCGGAAGAAGGATCATCGATCGATACCCAACCAACACCATCAATCGACGGACTTACAGTTCAACAATCGATCGACACCCACCATATAGAATCGATCGACACTCAAACTTCAGAACCAACCAACACCTACTATGCAGATTCCAATTACAACCCAGCCTACCACCGAGTGATTACTATGGAAGATGTTGATGTTTTTCATGTTTCGCATCAACTTGGGAATTCGACATCGATCGACGGTAACCATACACCATCGGTAGATACAGGGAATGAAGCAGAGAGCAAACCAGATTCAACTGCAGAACGCGAAAGAGAATATGGTTATCTAGAACCACATGAATTTGGTATTTTGAGAGATCCAGATGGTAACGCAAGAGCTATGGATGGCATATTTCTACATGTCCCGAAGGAACATGTGGGCAGATATACTTGCAATGGGAAATGGAGCTCAAAACCTTTTTGGCCACCAGTCCGATTATTGAGCATCGATCGACGGTAATCATACACCATCCATCGACACCCATCAGACATGCCAAGAATACGGTGAAGCTTACAAAGGATACGATGCAGATTACATAGAGGAAGAACATATTGAGTCTCGCAGCCTGGCACTGGAAGAAGCTAGCTGGGTAATGAACGCGATAGTGGATAATCGAGCATCAATCGTCGGCATATTTTGGTCATCGAACGATATCAAACGACAACCAGAACAATTACTTGTAGCAGAATATACAGAAGATGATTATCTCATACCAGATGAGTTAGGAATTTTCATAGTTACAGAAGGACGTGCATGAGATCTTTATGGGAGAATTCTAAATCTACCTAAGGAGGATGTAGCAGACGCCCTTGCTGTGGCTAATGGATCAGGAAATTTATTTGAACAAAAGCAACAGCCATCGATCGACGCACAGGTACTGACATCGATCGACAGAAAGGAGCAGAAGCACGAGCCTATCCACAATCAAACATCAAGCGACAACAACAAGCATGCATCGATCGATACCACCATTCCAGGAGTCCATGAGTTCTGTACATCTAACCCCTTAAGATCAGAAAATCCATGATCGATCGGTTGGATAAACCCACTACTAATAGACGGTCGCGTTGAGCATGGACAGAGAGCTAATGACGCCAATGGCAGAAGAATTTTCCAATGGGAGAAGAAAGATGAGTATGGCAAGAGATGAGAATGGTAATGCACGAACTATAGACGAAAGAGTTGTTAATGTGGAAGAAGACGACATCCGAGCAGTTATAGAGAAAGCTACTATGTTTGACTTGAGCTACATATGTTTACCAGAACATGCAGCAAATTTCGCTATGTCTAGGCAGAAACAAAAGACATAGAGCAGAGCAGAGATTGACGGTATTGTGAATGAGATCTACAAAGCTCAAGAGATGTCATTGGATGATTTCTACAAGAGGCTTGATGATGTCTACTATCCAATAGAAAAGTGCCTCACCGGTTTAACTACACGAATGGATGAGATGAAACAAGATTTGAATACTTTTGAAAGATAACATGCGAATGGACTAGATAAAGTGACATCGATCGACAGCAGCTTCATGCCATCGATCGATACTGATTTCGACAGACGGAAGTACGCAGCAGAAAAACAATGAGAAGACATGTTCAATGAGATTACTTTTTCTCAGAGCCTGATGAAATAAGATATTTTTCAGCAGTTGAAGGATATATCAGAGACTACAGCTGCCAGACTTAGAATGATAAAGCGCAGTATTGAGAATCTACAAAAGAGAATGCATTCAGTGGAGGTTACTAAGGAGATCACAAAGAATGAGAAAGCAAGAGGATATGAAGCAATGAGAAACTTTGTTGGTACATGGTTTCAGAAGAGCAAAGAAGATGTAGACACTTGTTTTCCAAGTGTTGATCCACCTTCATTCTAGTCAGAAAGTTCAATCCGTCGAGCTTAAGACTATAACCAAGCGCTGAGTGGGAGGCAACCCACTGTTTAGTAATTTTTATTTACTTTTTACATATACTACTACTTATTTTCGAGTTTTACTTTTTTTTACAGACTATTTGTGTTTCCTTCAATCGACACCATAGAGGCACCATCGGTCGATGTTGGATCGCGACCATCGATCCACCACAACTTCCTACCATCGATCGACACTCTCTTACAGAGAGAGGCATCAAGTTGTATACTTAACCTATTTACTTATGATTTGATTTTTCTTAACCAATTCGGGGTGGATTACACTGGGGACAATTTAATTTATGACTAGGGGAGGTTCGCTAATGCTATTTGATTTGTTTTTGAATTTTTTTTACCATATTAATAAGTTTTTCAATAAATAAATAAATATATATAAAAAGAAGTTTTTATCGAGTCAAGAAGAGAACTATGATCAAGACTTACTATCATCTAACCACACTTTAGCACCATTCTTAGAAGGTTGTTTGCAGATATTACTGGAGATACCAAATTGGATCATCCTGCCACTATATCACAATTTCTTAGAAATATTGAAGGAACCAAAGCTGATTTCCAACACTAATCCTGACATTATCTGCTTGCTTCGGGATTTGGTATTCACTGGATCGGATTCCTTCTGCAAGGCTGGAAGGTAAAAGTTTGTGTGCTTCTGATTCCCCTCTCTCTCCCCTTCAGATTAAAAAAGAGTCGAACAAGATTTGGTGGCTACAACCATTAAAACTTTATTTATATGATCCTAGAAAGAGATAAAGGTCAAAAAGAAGTGAACAGGATCTGGTGGCAAAACCATTGGGGATTGATTCGTGGAAGCCTATCGAAATATCTCAGTCAATTAAAAAATAAAATGATACACTGAAAAGAAGGAATACATTAATTGAGAGAAGTGAGAAGAGACAAAGAAAAGGAATCAGAGAAGACTACCTGTGTGTTCAGATACTTGTAGAGGTAAGAGTCCATATATCCTTTGATCGATACTCCCAAGGTAAAGCCTTCACTTTTATTTTAAGCAAAGAAATGTAATCAGTAGAAGGGCGAGTCGGACAAGTATTCGCTAAGTTGTTGGTAGAATGTATTTGGTTGCTATACTAAGATAGGGTATATAAAGTTTCTCTGTGATTGACTCGACAATCTGTGATTGGCTGCAATAAAGTAAGGTTACAGTTATACTTAGACATTATGTGAGTCTGCTTTTCAAAACCTCTTTCAGAGGCTTGTTTGCTTGAGGACAAGCAAAAGGTTAAGTCTGGGGGAGTTGATATAGCCTATTTATTACCAGTTTTAGGCCATGTTATAGGCTCTATTTAAGGTCTATTATGTGTGTATAGGCTATGTTTTGGAATATCTGGAGCTAATTGGAGCATTTGGTGGAGAATAATCTGTAGCTTATCATTGAGAGAGTGGAAGTACAAGACTGTCGTCGATCGACGACACTACCTTGGCGTCAACAGATGTTACATGACCAAGATCGAATTATGTTGCAGTTTTGCCATCGATCGACGTCCAAATCGCAGACAGCCGATTTCAAGCCCGAGTTAGAGACAAAACGAGTTTTGACCTAGATTTTAGGGTATTATATTTATACTTTATGTATAACACCAAGGGTGTGTGGGTGTGGGTGTGTGTGTGCACCAGCAATCCATCATAGGATTTAGGGGAGAAGATTCATAACACCTTAGGGAGATTTATATTCGAATCCCAATAGTTTATCTATGCATTATATTCAGATTATTATTCTTACTTAGATTATGTCTGAGTAGTTATCAACTACATTTAGGGTTGAATGATAGCAAACATGGATTATCCCAAAAGTACGATTGCTAGTTTAAATTAATATCCACTGGTTAATTTCTAAAAGAGACTTGATGATGTCTACTATCCTATGGACAAGTTCCTCATCGGTTTAACTACATGCATGGATGAGATGAAGCAAGATTTGAATACTTTTCAACGACAGCATGCGAATGGACCAGATAGAGTGACATCGATCGACATCAGCATCATGCCATCGCTCGATACTGATTTCGACAGACAAAAGTACGCAGAAGAAAAATAATTCGAAGACAGGTTTCAATGAGATTGCTTTTTCTCAGAGCCTCATGAAAGAAGATATTTCTCAGAAATTGAAGAATATATCAGAGACAACAGCTGCAAGACTTAGAATGCTACAGCGCAGTATTGAGAATCTACAAAGGAGAATGCATTCAGTGGAGGTTACTAACGAGATCATAAAGAATGAGAAAGCTTGAGGAGATGAAGCAATGAAGAAACTTCGTTGGTACATGGTTTCAGAAGAGCAAAGAAAATGTAGACACTTGTTTTCCAAGTGTTGATCCACCTCCATTCTAGTCAGGAAAGTGCAATACGTCAAGCTTAAGACTATAACCAAGAGCTGAGTGGGAGGCAATCCAGTGTTTAGTAAGTTTTATTTTGTTTCAACTACTACTTATTTTTTAGTTTTACTTTGTTTTTACAGACTATTCGAATTTCCATCGATCGACACCATAGAGGCACCATCGGTCGACGTAGGATCGCGACCATCGATCGACCACACCCCGCCTGCCATCGATCATCACTCTCTTACACAGAGAGGTATCGAGTTTTATTCTTAAGTTATTTACTTATGATTTTATCTTTCCTAACCAATCCGGGGCGGATTACACTTGGGACAGTGTAATTTAAGTCTGGGGGAAGTTCGCTAATGCTATTTAATTTGTTTGTGATTTTTATTTACTATATACATAAGTTTTTCAAAAAGTTTTTATTGAGTCAAGAAGAGGACTATGATCAAGACTTACTATTGACTAACCACACTTTAGCACCATTCTTAGAAGGTTTTTTGCAGAGATTACTGAGATACCAAAGTGGATCTTCCTGCCACTATATCAGACTTGCTTAGAAAGTTTGAAGGAACCGAAGCTGATTTCCAACACTAATCCTGACATTATCTGCTTGCTTTGGGATTTGGTATACTGATAGGGCCTAATATTTACCACTATTATGCCATGATATCAGCCCTAGTTAGAGTCTATTATATGTGATGGAGTATGTTTTAGATTATTTTCAGGTTCAAGAATGTTCTGGAGAACTTTGGTGATTCTTGAGCTTTTAGAGAAGCTGAACTGCGCAGATGCGTCAGATGTTTAGCTATGGATGGAGACCTTACCACGGTGCGATTGGGCTGATATTTTGAAAGAATATAGAGCTTGGAGTTAGGTTTCCATTTCCACCGGTTTTAGATCAATCAGGATCATGCAGCCAAAGTTATGCCAAATTAGACTCCATTGAAGTAGGTTGTTAGGCGCATGCGAGAGCGGGTCTAATTAGTTTGGTGAACATATCAAATCTCGTTCAGACTTCCATCTGATTTCACCGTAGATCGACCCCAGGCCTTAGCCATCGATTGATGGCATTTCCTTTTTCTCGGCATACGGAGTGGAGATAAAGGGTCAGAATAGTTAATATTTGAGTTCTAGAATATTTACATATTTTTGCTTCTTATTCCCTATAATTCATTGAGCTTTATAACCCTAGATATATCCTATTTACTTTTGCATCTAGTTAGTTTATTGTCATATTTTCATATTTACACTATTAGCATATTTCCTTATTGCATCTACACATTCCAATAAGGAATATTTCCTTAAACTGATTATTTGTTACCAATATATATAATTACCTAGCTTAATCTTTAAAAATAAGAAATCTATCGTCTGCCATTGTTCTCTGTGGATTCGATCCCTAAGTCTACACATGATCTCTCTTGGCAAGAGTATTGTTTTGTGTGTTAGGATAAAGGGTTAATTTGATAGTTAATTGTTTAGGATATTCATACCCTGCTAGAACAATAAACACACCCATGTTAGGCTCATTCTCGTCTAAAATTGTAAGTGGGCTTTGTCCGCGTTTAGGACCTTCTCAGGCTGTTTTTTCAACTTAAAACGTTTCTGCAATTTCATTCGGAGAAATCATCTTTGGTGCGATGTTGGTTCCATATGATGATCAAAATCAATCATATAGTCGAGATAACAATGGTGTTAAGTTAACTATTATCGTTTCATACGATTGAATTGAAATTTTACTAGAAAAACTAGTCTTTCATATATCTATGGTAAAATTTCATCGGTAACTCCAATCGAGACGTAAGAAGAGACAGTTTGATCGAGATGAAGCAAGGATGATGACGCCTTATGGGGGACAAGGAGAAGGAGGCTTGGTCGCCAGCTGGTGATGACAAGGAGAGATATTCGTTGCATTCTGGCGACAAGGAAAAGGCGGAATCATCGCCCAATGGCGACAAGATGCCAGAGAGGATGGTTTGGCCGCCAGATGGTGACAAGGATGACCTGAAGTCTTTTCCCGCTGGCAAAGACACACAGAGAAGATGGAGTGGTCGCCAACTGGAAATGAGGACGATCCGAAGTCGTCGACCATTGGTGACGATACGCATAGAAGATGATAATGTTGCCAGATGACAACAAGACGTGGAGAAGATGGTCTGGCCGCCAGCCTGCGACGAGGACACGAAGAAGATGGTCTGACCGACAGCTGGGTGACTAGGACAAGCAAGTGTCATCACTCGCTGGCGATGGGATGTGGAGAAGATTGTCAGGTCGCCAGTTGGAGATGAGGATGAGCCAGAGTCGTCACCCGCTGGCGAAGAGATGCAGAGAAGAAGGTCTGGTCGCAAGCTGGCAACAAGGACACAGAGAAGATTTGTCTTGTTGCCTGCTTGAGTTTTTGTTGAGATTTCGTTCGAGATTTATGGGATGGCGTAATTGGCCGAGGGACAAAGAGCTTTTGTCGAGATTGATAGGTCAGGTATGCTGGAGTTTATCAGTGTTAAGTTGGCAGATGTCGTAAAAATGATTTTCCACTTTGGGTTCAGCCATACGATGAGTGTTTCGTATAATGTTTCGCTTTAGTCGTATGAAAACTGTTTTCGTATAAACTTGTTTTGATTATGAAGACCATGACAGGATTTCGTTTGAAAATTGTTTTCATTTTTTCCGAGGAGGATGAAGCTTAAAAGGCTTGATACTGAATCTGTTGGGAGTTAGTTGGCAGGATGACGTCCATGATTGGCTGTAAGTGAGGGAAAAAATCCAGCATGCGACTAAAGGAAGAGATCGGTTGATCGTAGTTTGAAGAGATAAATTTTGTGTTACGGAAGATGATCTCATAGATTATACTAAAATATTTTTCCGCGGAACTTTTTTCAATTTTTTTTTACCGAAGTTTGTTTCATAATACTCGTCATTTATCGCAAAAACCTTCTACAAGAATGTTTTTTCCGATCTTTTCATGTTTGGCTTATGCAGTTATAGTTTCTTTGACATTTCTAGCTCATATCTGCTTAAGGGACTAATTGTCTGAGGATTTTTAACATTAATTTTTCCACGACCGATTTGATCCCAACAATATGTTTTGGAGCAATGTGGAGATTATGGAGAATTTTTAGTGTAATGATGAGGAAACTCGTAGCTGATGAAGAAATCAAAAGTAATACTTGAAATCAAGAAAGTACTGTCATTCGACACGAACCCATTGGTTTCCACGACACCTGCGCAAGTAGACGGGCCGACTTAAAGTCAAACCTACTCAAGCACAACAGTTCCACATAATTACGAGACTACCCATGACCGACTTTATAACTAGTATTTATGTGTGTTTGCCATTGTTTAGGAAAAAACAAAGCCACAAAGACATAATAAACCACCACCATATTTAGAAGCTTTAGCTCACTGTAGTTTTAGAGTAAAACAAGTTTTCTTACTCTATATATATATATGCATTTTATTCAAAATAATTGTTATGAATTTCTTAATCGTGTTTGAGTAGTTTCTCTAGTTAGATTTAGGGATCTATTAGGGTTTATATGAATTGTTGAGACAATGGAATGCTAGGGTGATGTTCTTCGATCTTAATCGGAATTGTTCCAATTGCTTGTGTTCCTAAAGTAGCTAACTAGAACCCTGAGCCTAGGATACTGATAACTACGATAATAGGTTTAGTATCTCAATTAACTCTGCTGAGCTAGGTCTTAGGTACATGTTATGGCTGGTCAAGTAAGCCTAGTGAACATATCGATTAGGACGCTAATGTTTGTGTAAGGAAGTATTCATCAAGCCTAGTGAACATATTGATTAGGAAGTTAATGTTTGTGTTAAATCAACCATTTCTGTTTTGTACGAACAATTTAGATTCATACGAAAAACAAGTCTTTACGGTTTTTATCATAAAGTTCCAAAAGTAACTCCAATCTAGACGAAACAAGTGTGGTCGTGGTTCAAAAGAGGCACTTGTTGGACATGTATGATCAACTCGCCATCAGTCGAGCTGGATGGCTGATTCAACTAGCCTGTGGGCGAGTTGGATGTGGTTCATCCAGCTCGCCTGATGACGAGCTGGATATGGTGCATCCAGCACGCCTCAGGCGAGTTGGACTGGTCGATCCAACTCGCCTGAGAACGAGTGGATGTGGTGCGTCCATCTCGCCCACCAGGTGAGTGGACTAGTCGATTCAACTTGCCTGAGGGCGAGTTGGATGTGTTGCATCCAGGTCGCATCAGACGGATTGGACTAGTCATCAGCATCCAGCTGGCCATCAGGTGAGTTAGACTGGTCGATCCAACTCGCCATCAAGCGATCGAATTGATTGATCAAAATTGGCATTGTTCATGTTTCAGACACGCGTTGTTCTGGGATTTCTTTACTTAGGAACTCTCCTAAAATTATTCCGAGAAGGTTTTCTTAAAGTACCAAACTTATTCGGTTGATTTTCGAGATTACCGTTTTGACACCAACAAGCTACTCGACGCAGAACGTTGGATGACTACAACCTGATCAATACTACGCCAAAATATTTTAATGTTCGTCCTCCTACTTTCCAGAGGCACGATTCAACCTGAAGGCTGCATACTTTACAGTTATGGGACCAACACCTTATCTGGTCACCCACATTATCATCCGATGGACCATCTTGATTGGTTTGGGTATCTAGTTTCTGCTATCAAAGAAAATGGAGTCCTTGAGGACTACCTTCTCTTTAATCTCTTCAAGTACTCACATTCTAGAGATGCTTCATATTGGCTAAGCAGTTATCACCAGATCTCTACATCCTCGACTGACATCAAAAGCATAATTTATTTGATGATGCGCTATCTGAAGACTTAAAGAACATGATTGCTAAATTCACACATGAGCTGCAGAAAGATCAGTTTCAATCATATCATGGAGACTGTCCACACCATGGATTCAATGAGGTACAGCGTCTTAGTACCTTCTTCCGAGGCATCGCTTTGGTTTACCAGATGGTTCTTGACACGTCTGGTGAAGAAAATTTCAACACCAAAAACCCAGAATAGGCTTTGAGACTCATTGAGAACTTGGCATCTAGTAATATAACCGGGAACACTGATTAAGAGAGGATGAAATCAGCAGCTTGGTTGGGAAAGGAGCAGATGGATGAAGTTAAAACCAAACTGGACAATGTTCATAAGTTTCTTAAGAGGCAGGTGAGCTTTGCAGAAGATGTAGAGGCTGTTGATACCGCCCGTGGGAAAAACGATAAAGAAAATGTGAATTAATAGTGGAACTGGTTTTCAGAAGTATGGGAGATCAGCGTGAAAACATAAATCCTATGGCATCTTCAACTTGATTGTATCTTCTTCGTGAATAATAGAGTAGACCTTCATAATATCATTGGGCTCTATTTCGTCTAAAATCCCTAACTGGAATTTTAGTTGGGCTTTAGAGCTTTCAGGCGTTTTTTGACTAAAACGGTTTTACGATTTCTTTGAAAGAAACACCTTTGCTATGAAGTCGTTTTATAAAATAGTTCAAATTACTCGTATAGTCAGGGAAATTTTGTCTCAAGTCAACCGTTGTCGTTATATATGATCAATTTGAACTTATACGAGAAAACTAGTCTTTGTGGTTTTTATCGTGAAGTTTCGACGGTAATTCCAATCGAGACGAAGCAAGAGACAGTTTGGTCAAGGTTTGAAGAGGAAATCTGGTTGCCTGATGGTGAGTTGGACGAGAATGATCCTACTCACCTCATTGCAAGTTGGACGTGGTTTGGTCTTACTCGCCTATTGGCGAGTTGGACAAGACTGATCCTACTCGCCTCATGGCGAGTTGGAGGAGGGCGAGTAGGAGCAGGGCGAGTTGCGGAGATTCAGTTGCAGAGGGCGAGTAGAGAGGGCGAGTATGAGAGTGCGGTTGCTTGTGATGATGCTTTATTCCGGTCTCATTCTATCTATTTACTGCTTCATAGACCTCTGAAATTATTCGTTTCTTACGCAAGTCTTTCTGTAAAAATTTCGAAAAGCTTTTTCCGGAAGATTGCTCACAGATTTTCCTACGAGGTACTTCCACGGAAACTTTCCAAAATTTGTTCTACATAAGATTGTTTCGTAAAACTTTTCATGTTTTGATAAAATCTATTTTATTTCTTCTCTAGGATAATATACATGGAGTTTTGTTCTGATATCTTTATTTAATAGGCTCCGGCTTATGCGGTGTAGTTTTCTTCGACATTTTCGGCTCGTATTTATCTAAAGCATATTTCTCAGAATATTTTAGCAGTTGATTTTGCCATCACCGATTTGACCCTAACAAGGAACTCAAAGAAGGAGACCTTCAAGTCGACAGTTCTATGTTCTTAACAGTTCTCAATGATGTCATTCGACAGTCATGCTAAGCACTGATCTGACACAACATGATTAGTCCATAGGTTCTTGTGAAACGGCCAAGCATAGATTGACACCCTAATCGTTCGTCGGTCCACACCCACCAGTGACTTACCATGTTAAGATTGTCAAGTATTGATGTAGAGCGTATGAATGCATCAAGACACTCGTCTCAGACATCAACAAAGCCAGAATTGGACACCAGTCCAGAAAAACCGAAGATGCATCAAAGGCTATGATCTTGAGCAGGGTACATAAGTGCAAACTTCTAAAAAAAAGAAGAACAAGCTTCCTAAGTATTAGTCTATTTTTAGGTAGGATCTTTTTAGGTACTACGGTACAGTAAGTAAACAATAGAAGAGTATGAATCAACACTAAAGAGATATTGCATTGATGATATGAGTAAGAACTACAACGATTTGGTGTATAACCCTAGCTCTATTCTCTTAGTCTCCAAATGTTGATCCCTTGTCTAGGGTTTGGGATCCTCTTTTGTGGTCGGTTTTTAGTTAAAGTCTTCCATATCGGAAATATGGAAGAATCTCCTTTAGTGGAAAACTTCCATTTTTGCCCGCAGGCGGGAATGGAGCAGGGATTTGATCTGGGATTTCTCTACGCATGAATCTGAAGATCGGCATCCTGCCTTGAAGCTTGAGTAATTCTTTGCTGAATTATTTTCCCCTACAGTTTCCCCCTTATCTTCCGATTTCATCATTGTAATCGAGAGATAAGATGTGCACTTTCGATCGAATTCTTTCCTTCTCACCAGGTCTGTCTCGAGCAAGACATCACTTCTATAATGCCTGATTTCAGGTTCTTCTTAGGCCTGGACTGCTGTTGACCCCGGAGGAGAATTATTATGCGGAAGTATGTTTCTAGGATTAAAGCTTGTTTAGATTGATTGATCTTAGTAGGATTATGGATCCTGATCTTGTATTTCAATGGGATAACAGACTTATAGATTTAGTTTGGGGCCCTGATTGCGGGGAAAATCAGTGACACAGGGCCTGATCAGGAATTGCATTACTTCAATGGCTACTGATTTTCTTATCGTATACTGGTTCCCGAACCAGAATGAGCTTTTGGAGGAAATAACTGGCAGCAATGGGGTTTTATTATTTAGTCTTATATAAGTGCATACTACTGGCGCCAGTGTAGGCATTGTTTTGATATCTTGTCTGGAGACCGGGATTCCTTCGTATCGAGTTGGAATCATATTAGGGCGACATAAAGGAAAGAAACGGTCGATTCCTAATTTTCCTCCGATTCTCTTTATTTTCGAGGAATATGATCATTCCTTTATAGAAAGATAGAATCCAACTCCTTGATAGGGACATATAACGTATTTCAGAATATTTGGGAAGTCGCCACCTTTCCTTTTCTTTGTATGTTGTGGAGATGTAGAGTTGCATATATACGGGTCCACAGAGGTTATGTTGGCTTCATTTTTCCTCTCTACCTCTTTCATGTTACGTTAGGAAATGAATAAGCATCTCAGAGTCCTTTCATTTCCAGCTTTGTTTGTAGGAGGTCGAATGAGGCCCGACATCTGTTTGGAGCCTTTTATCATCCCCCGTCTCTTCATGGGGAGAGGTACCCGAAGCTGATTAAGTTACCCGGCGGCTCCCGTTAAGGCACCATCATTCATGTGAACTAGATGAGGATGTGCCTTACTCCAAGATCGGAGATGAGGATATTTCGTAGATTCATAGGAAGTACTCCTTTCCTCCGTCCATAGAATTGAGGAGTCCCAGCGATTTTAGCACGCTGATGGGGAATTAATGAGGTAGCTATCTTCAAATCATACTTGCAGGCGGGTCTTAGGGGCGGTATACCTAATATTATAGCCAAAGTTTCTTCATATTTCGGTTTCAATCCTTCTCAGCTTACGCTTTTGACTTGGTGGATCTGATCGCTATCTAGGTGCATACTTGGGATGTGGGAGATTCTGTATTCTTACTATTTTTCTCCGTTGGCAGAAAAAAAGGGATTTTCCCCACACCTGTTCTCCTGATGGCGAGCCCATAGTCGATGAAATGTTACAGGCATCAGAGATACCTATACATTGGAGACCACTGGAATAGGAGATACACATTAATGAAGGTTAACGGGGCTTCCGGCTTCCCCTGTTTTGGCGTAATGTGTTGGTGAGATTGTCGGGATTCTTTTCATCATTATTTGTGGGGAGATCCGACCGCCATTCTCAAGACGTAGAATTTTTTGTTCTATTATGAAATACCTTGGCTTCTATCCATTATAATTCACTACCTGAAACCCTAGATCTAGCTATATTCCTTGTTGCTTATTTTGACGTCTTATTAAATTTCGCAAGCATAACTAACTTGATTATCAAATATATTATGTCCCCTTGCTCTCTGTGGATTCGATCCCTAAGTACTATCGATGAACCTATTATTTGATAGAGTAATTAATAGCTCTAAGGTATTTGAGCACAAGACTTACACTCTAGCGGATTGTGATACTTTGAGTTACATCAAGTTCAGTATGCTTGAGATTCAATACTCGTAGAGATTAATAAACGCTAAGTATCAACGAAGAGACAAATTTTGTATCTCGTATAGTGATACTATGCCTTTGAGATTTGAGAGTAAATTTATTGTAAGACCTATGTTACTTTCATGTAAAGATTTGCGGCGGCGTCCCTGCTTACTTGACTCGTTGTGTCGTTTCAACCTGATTATGTTTGGATATTGAAATCTTGCGCTGAAGTTATCGGGCAACGGTGAATTCGCATCGAATGGGAAACTGAGAGAATCTCTCCAAAAAAATTATGAAAACGATTTATTTGTTAGTCGGCCTGTCGATGAACTGACCAAGATTGTACTTGCTTTCTACTGAAGTTAAAGTTTTGCGACGTCTAACTTTTTCCGAAAAACATTTTTCCTTGAAGTAACAGTGTTTTAACATTAGATAGGTTAGGGAAAATTATTTCCAACATTTGTCGCATTGACTTGTTTGGCCGTCGTGACATGCGGAGAAAAATTCATGGGTTTTTTGTAGTAGGTAGCTAGAAATTGTTGTTGTTTGAAAGAAGTTTTCTTCGTATACGGCGGAATTTTTGCGGGTTTTAGAGATGTTCAAGTAAGATTGCTTTAGAGAATGTGAGTTTAGAAAGAAATTAAGAGAGATTGGATGAAAGACTTAAGCGAATTCAAGACTAATTAGGGACCATGTCGAAGAAGACTATAATAAAGCTTAGAAATGTCTACTTTGTATTGATGCTGAGGTTTACAATATATAGTAGAGGTATATTACAGGGGGTGCAGAAACAGAAGGATTAAGGCTAAGCCGTGTGTAGTCGAAGGACGTCGAGTGTCCTTTGAATCTCAGCCAATAAGAAGCACATATGCTTGTCATATCTAGAATCTTGGACCAAATACCGCACCTTTCCAGGCTCTGACAGCCTTTCAAGACTCGCTCTCCTTCCTCCGCAAACAGTCAGATCGGTCAAGAACAGTAACATGAACTCCAGTCGAGTATTCTTTCAGCAGTCGCCTCAAGCTTACAAGGAAACCGGTCACCCCCTATCTTTGGAAGCCATGTATCTTTCTCATTAAAAACCTCAACAAAGAAACCATGGATAAAACCTTGATGAGGGAAAAGAGTTAAATACCTCATGACTAAAGGGGACTACTACTCCATTGTTGCATATTCTTGAGGCTTTGGCAAACACATCAGCAACTGATCTCCAACTTCTAGTATCGAATGGAAATATGAGCTCTAGAAGAAATCATCTCTCTCACCCTGTGGAAACCAAACTCAATATGCTGGATCTCTCATAGAACCACTGAGTTGGAGGCAATTTCAGACGACAGCTTGTGTTATCACAATGCATTGGTCATAAGTGTTAAGCCTTATCAATCTCAAATGCTTCAAAATTCCCTTGATCGTAACCAGCTCATTGTCAGCTTCCGCATTGCTCGCTATACTCGGCCTCTGCAGGAGAACATTGAGACCGCCTTCTGCGTTCTGCTCTCCACAGTAACCAAAGTACCCACCAATTAAATGGGAAAATAGCCAAGTAGATTCTTGTATCATGCTCTATCACCTTCCCAATCAGCATTCACAGACCGAACCACTTCCAAGTGCTGTCCATTGACAAACCCATCCAGACTCCCTTGAGCAGGCGATCCATTCAAGATAAATCAAGAAATCCTTTCCACCATGTGCCAATTGATGCTCCTTTGGGAACTTGCATATGCGGCTCACCATGCTAAAAACAGCAAAACATATATCCAGGCCGTGAAATGGCTAAAGCTAGGATCAAGCTTGGCCACGGGCCGAGGGTCTATCTATGTACGACTTTCTCCATAGGTTTGAGGAATCATGTTGCTATCAATCTGTCTTGCGTCTATCAATCTTCCCATTTGTAAGATATTTTAATAGTGAAGATCCATCTACTAGACCATAACCGTCTTTACTTTTAGTATTCACTCTCATTACCAGGTGCTAATTCTTGTTCATAACATCGCTTCATCCCTTACCTGATTTCTCTCCATGCCTTTCTAGCATGGCTTCCTCATATGACGTGAAATGGCTATTCATCTATGCTGATCATGAATTGCACAATTACTCTTCAGAATACTGACAAAAGGAAAAAACGGCGTGTTTCACTTTTAGTAAGTCCTTGTATGACCCTAGTTTGAGCATAGGCGTTTTTCCCTTCCTCAATCTTGCACTGCTTCTCAATGGGACTTTCAGAAACTGACCTCAACAAAACTGCTCCACATCTTTCACCTGAATCCTCTTCTGCCTCTTATTACAATTTCTCAACGAAAACCTCACCAACGTTTTCAACACCAAACGCATCCTTCCTTATTCTGTACGTCCTGCGCGGAAGATCATATTTTTTCATCCACACGGCTAATTTTTTGGACCCTTCCCCTCAGGATCATTTTCAACCTCTCATAGCAGTAAAAAAAATGGAGAAAAAGCATGTCCTGAACACCATATGCACATGTTCATCTAAGAGCTCATCACATAACAGAAAAAAATACCGAACTCAAAAGTATCTTACTCATGGCAACCATACCTTGTCTCCCTCCTGGTCTTACTTGGGCGATCACTCAAACTCTTTTTCGTCCCAATGGTGCAATCACTCACTCTCTTGGCATCACCCACAGGCGACAGTCACTCTCGTCTCCCAAAACAAGCGAATCACTCACTCTCCTCATTCCACCCATGGGCGATCACTCACTCTCGTCGCCCAAACAGCACCGGTCACTCCCTTGGCTCCCCAGATGATCACTACACTCTCGCGTCTCGCCACAGCGCATCACTCACTTTCATTGCCAAATTGGCGATCACTAACTACTTCATAGCAGCAATGGGAGATCACTCACACTCTTCGATCATGGTGAATCATTCCACTCTCTCTCTGGTCTCCCACGGGTATCACGCACTCGCTCAGGGCTCCCACGTGTGATAATCACTGCTCGCAGCCACGGGCATCACCGCCCTTCTCATTCACCCTCGGGCGGCCATGTGATAAGGCCTGATATTACCACTAGTGTACATGATATCAGCCCTATTTAGAGACTATTATATATTTGGAGTGTTTTAGAGTATTTTCAGGTTTCCAGGTAAGTTCTGGAGAACTTTGGTGATTATGGAGATTTTTAGAGATGCAAAACACTGCGCAGATGCGTAAGATGTTTATATAGGATGGAGACCGTTCCGCAAGGAGAGCATTGAGATATTCTTTTTACAGAAAAGTATACTGTTTGCTTTAGCTTTCCAAGCCATCTGTGTTTGAGGTCAATCAATCCTAAAGCCAACGTTATCTCGTTGTTACTGAGAGTGGTCTGCGCCCCTCGAGAGAAACTTCCGAGAGATTGAAAAGAGTGATCGATAGACGGGCACAGCCTTGGTGTATCGAAAGGTGATTCCCAGAAGACAAGTCCAATTTTTTTATAC